>JAHRHZ010000033.1:22699542-22738048 GCA_024137785.1 Ginglymostoma cirratum | reverse complement strand
CCCTTCATCAGAAATCATCAGAAATTTCTGATGAAGGGTTTAGGCCCGAAACGTCAGGTTTTCCTGCTCCTATGATGCTGCTTGACCTGCTGTGTTCATCCAGCCCCAAGCTTGTTATCTCAAATCAAGTACCTTTTGGAGGTTTTACTGTTAAATGCACCACACCGATACAAATTGTTGTATGTAGCACCTGTCAGTCATTTTATTGCACTTCATCGATTTCCTTTCATTATCTAGTTTGTATAGAAACCTGTTTATAAAGTGTGATGTGAAATGTGTGATTTATATATAAATACCATATATTTTAAATCTTAGATTTTAAACTAGTGGCATGTGGGTTTCAGACTGTACATTAAGAGATTTAATAGTGGACTTGTCAGTATTGCTGAAGCCATGTTTTTGAAGTAGTATGCGTCAGAAAGCAGGTGACTGTGCCCTTCCTAGAGTGAGAATGTGAATTTGATTGCATTGTGAGAGTTTCATAATCGAGCAGAGCAAACATTGAAAAGCATTGGCTGGTGGTTGGTTAAGGAGAATCAAGAAGTGTTTTCTCTTTAAGAGAAGCTTTTGTTTTCAGTTTGCAAAAGAAAAGAGTTAACTCAGAATAGTTAGAAAGTAGATTACCTCAGTGTAAAAGTTTTAGTTTAGAAATTCAGGCCAGAAATGTGTGGTTGGAAACCCGAAAGGGTTATTTGAAGTTAATAAAACTTAAATTCAGATCTGTGAATAATCAAGGAAAACAGATACCAAGCTCTTATAACCAGGAATTGAGAGGAAGAGTTAAGATTTAATAGAGAACTGGCATTTGAGTATTATAAAGCGATGTTGTTGGGATAGATGGATTTTGTTTTGCTGTGTGTTTTGAAATCTTTCAAACTGTGTAAAATGTAAATAGCTTGGTTTGTTCTATTTCATCTTCACTGCTTTTGTGCAATAAACTTATGGTTTACTGTTAAAACCAAATCTGCAGAGTTACGTGCTAATATTTCAGTGAAATAAAACAAAGACAAAATATGATCCATCAAGCAAAATTTTAGTCTGTGATCTGTGGAGAAATGACATCAGCTGGGATCACGACAATAGAAATAATATTCGGGTTATGTTACAGCAGCAACCAGCAATAGACATTGGAAAATGGGTAGCTGATCACAATACAGTACAAATTTACAAGCAAAACCAGCTGGTGGAAATAATAGGAAGAAGGATTTAGAAGGCTGCACAATGACAGATCAGTTGACAGGCAGAGGGAGGTTGGCTGAGGAGATATGCAAAATCAAGGAATGATGAACAACTGAGTTAAGTGAGTAAGGGTGACATTGACATTTCAGTTGTACAAAATGATATTTACTGAGGCAGTGCTGCATACTTATTTGTGAATCAGAACCCACTCTTCTACCATTTTCTGCATAGGAACACAGGAGCAGTGTAGGGTCATTTAAGCCTATGAGTCTGTTCATTGTGATCACATCTGATCTGCATCCTTACTTTATCCAACTTTGTCCTTTCTCCTTCAGTATGTTTGTTGTCAAAAAATCTATCAATCTCAGTTTTAAAATTATCCAACATCCATTGCCATTTGCAGAAAAGAATTCCAAACTTCCAAAATCACGTGAGTACTTCAAATGAAGAGGGCAGAAGGGCATGCCAGGAGCAGCACCAGGTATACCTAAAAATGAGGTACCAATAGAACTAACCTCATCCATAGCTAAGGTGTTCCAGTTCAGCCACAACACTGACATCTACTCAACAATGTGGGAACTTGCTCAGGCATGTCCTGTCTGCAAAAAACAGGCCAAATCGAACCCAACCAATTACTGTTCCTTTAGTCTATTCTTGATGATCAGCAAAACGACGGAAGGTATCATGGACAATTATCAAACAATGTTTTCACAGCAATAGTCTACTCACTGGCACTTGTTTTAGTTCTGTCAGGTCCACCCATCTCTGGACCTGGTTACAGCCTTGGTCTAAACGTGGCCAAAAGAACAGCTGCCATTGACATTGAGGAGACCAAGCAAAACAGAAATTGGGGCGGAAAGCCCTCCACTAGTGAACATCATTTCTAGAACAAAGGAACATGATACAATGGTGAGTGAGGGTCTTAGCACATTAAATGAACCATGGTACGTTTGCTTGCAGGGTCTTTAGAATGTCTCTTGGTCAAAGGTACGTTGTGTCTAATTGAGGGAACTGGCATGGAGAAGGGAAACTGCTGCTGAAAGCCACCCCACCTTCCCTTGCAGCCAGCACCCAACTCCCAAGACTCACCAAGCCTGTAATCCCTATCCTTTCATGACTCTGTCTGGATCATTTCTTTGTATGGATGTAAGCCATTCAGCCCATCAAGCCTCTACTGCCATCATTTTATTTTTAATTCATTCATGGGATGTGGGCACCACTGGCTGGATCAGCATTTATTACCCATCTCTAGTTGAGTTGCTGTGGGTCTGGGGTCACATGTAGCCCCAGACCAGGTAAGCTTCCTAATGGGCAGAGTGAACCAGATAGGTTTGTCCTGACAATTGACAATGGTTTCATGGTCATCATTAAATTCTTCTTTCTGGATTATTATTAAATTCAAATTTTATCTTCTGCCGTGGTGGGATTCAAACCCAGGTCTCCAGAACATTAACTCAGTCTCTGGATCAATGGTCTAGCGATAATACCATTCGGCCATCGTCCACCCAGTATGACCATGGTGGAACGAACACTTCAATGTCCTTTACTCTCCTCATCCCCATAACCTTGTATACAACAGGTAATCAGAAATGCACGAACCTCTGCCTAAAACTCAAAGACCAATCTTCCATAGCTCTCTGGTCAGTTCTGCTCCTTGCAATTTTGAAGATTGGTAGCTTTCAAAAGAAATTAAATGATTTAATAGATACGCTGGTCATAGTTCCCAGCTACTGATTGGACACTTATCTTAAGACATACGTATTTTGAAATTCATGGAAATTTGTTTCGTAACCCAGATGCTAATTTTAGCCAGTCACTAATATTTGTCTGACGGATTGATAAATCTTTCAAGATGTGACATTTTCAGAGTGACACTTTTGAAAAGTGTTGATGTAATGGACAATACTCATAACAATTAAAGTTTTCAATTATCTTATTGATTTAAGAGCATTTCTAATCACTGTACATAATGACATTTGGAAATGCTTTTGTGAAGCATTCCTCTGGTGGTTAAAGTTGATTTGTTTATGTCGTTTTCTCAAAAACTTGCATGACCACATTGCCTAGTAACCAGATAAACTCTTACCAATTCAATGTTATTAATTATTGCATTTTTAAACATATTCAGACCAACTTTTAATAAGATATTGGATACTAATATATCAAAAAGATGGGATGTAATATTTGCTAAATGTGACCTTGCGCTAAGGTCAGTATTTACCTATTTTTAGCAGATTATTAATAGTGTTAGAAATGCATATAAGCTTCAGCATTCAACATCCAGCAGGAAATATTTTGAAGTGACAAAATCTTGGAAGTATTTTAGCATCAATTCAAAATTTATGTACTTATAAAAAAAACCTGCATGAACCATTAACATTAACCTTTTGTTACGAAGTGAAGCTCTGAGCCACACAATATTTTCTGTGTGAGGAAATCTTGACAGCCACAATCTTACTATCATTCTGGAGTAATTTGCCCTTATCTTTATGCATTCATCTTTTCTTATCTATCACTGAGGATTAACATCTATCATGTGGACTTGACAGGTAACATTAGATTGCACCCAGAAAATGAGAGCATATGGAGCAGTACAATCTTTAAGGGCAAATATAATTGGCCTAGCACTCCACTCATTTGGTTTTTGCTTTGTGCCAAAGTCACATGAGCAACAGTTGAATCATATTATTGGGTGGGATTTTTGCAGGGATGATGCCTCCCATACAGAGGTGGGAAAGTTAGGGGTGAGCCAGTGCCCAGCAGTCTGGGATGTTATGATCCAATTTTACACTTGTCAAGCAGTTAAATGCCTGAGGTCACTGCTTCTGGCCCCATGAAGCAGCAGATCCCACTGCAAAGAACTGTCAGCCATTCAGAGTAGTGGACTCTTCTGGGACTGCAGTCAATCCCCAATAATGAATGGCGTGGGAGAGGCTGGGGTGGGAGGGAAGTGGGCAGCCTCACCAGGGTCCGTCTGTCAGGCCCTGGTAAGGTGAGAGTGGCATGATTGTGGGAATGAGGGAAGGGCATTTTCAAATAGAAATGGCCCTTTCTGCTGGGGATTGGGGTGGACATTCCATTGGATGTCGGGTGCCCAAACAGGAGGGATCCCATTGCCAGCTGCCATGATTTAGCTGCCTATCTCACCAGAGTAACTGGCTGCTGAATATTTTTAATTGGCTCAAGGTCAGGTAGCACAATACCTACCTGACTGCTGATATCTGGTAGGCAATGAGCTTGGTTGCCGCATCATCCCTCATATTTGCTCCCATTTGCAACCCAGCCCCACCCTTACCCAAAATGCATCCTGCTCCCAGAAGATGAAAGGGGTGTAAAATTTTACCTATTGCGTATCCAGGTCAGAAAAGGTGATTGGGCCCAATTGATCTATGGTGTATTCAAGCCACCGCCCAGTCCACCCCCTCTCATCCCCCCTCCACCCCACTTTTCTCAGCTCTCTCAACATGTCTTATGATACCTTCCTCATGCTTGTGCTGACCTAGCTTATCTTTAAATGCATCGATGCTATTTGCCTCAATTATCTATTGTACTGGTGAGTTCCATAATCTTACTGTCTGGATAAAGTTTCTTCTGGGTTACTTCATTAGTTTTATTAATGACTATCTGATCATTATTTATGACTGCAGGATTTAGGCTTCCCTATCAAACCCTTTCTTGATTTAAAGTTATCTGTCAAGTCTACCACAACTGCAATGAGAGCCCTAACTTGGCTAGTGTAACCCATTTCAAAGGAATTTCACACATTCTCAAGAATTTGCATTGCTCTTGCCAACTCAACATAATGCTAAAGAGCTGCTGTGCCATTCCCTGGACAATCTATGATGTGATTAATACCCAGCAGGCATGCTCGAATCTCTCAATATGTAAATGTAACAGTGCACAGAAAATCTAAAGAGTTGTGATGATAAATCATGTCCCCACAAAGATTGACAGCACTCCTTAAAATTTTCAATGATATGAACAATGATTTTAAATATTTATTAATACACTGATTTGCACACTGGACAAAACCATATTTTCTCTCAAATCTGAAGCAAGATTTCTGAAGCAAGAAAATTGCTTATCCCAGCAGATGATGATGTCTAATTACAGGCCTATTGGCCATTCTTGACAGAGTTTGGTTAGAACATAGAACAGTACAACATAGTACAGGCCCTTCGGCACACAATGTTGTGCTGACCTATTATCCTACTAAGATCAATCTGATGCATACCCTACATTTTACTATCCTCCATGTGGCTATTCAAGAGTCGCTTAAAAGCCTCTAAAGTATCTGACTCCACTACCACTGCCGGCAGTGCATTCCACACACCCACCACTCTCTGTGTAAAGAACCCACCTCTGACGTCTCCCCTATACCTTCCTCCAATCACCTTAAGATTATGCCCCCTTATAATAGTCATTTCCGCCCTGGGAAAAAGTCTCTGACTATGCACTCTATCTATGCCTCTCATCAACTTGTACACCTCTATCAAGTAACCTCTTGTCCTTCTTCGCTCCAATGACAAAAGCCCTAGCTCCCTCAACCTTTCCCCATAAGATCTGCCCTCCAGTCCAGGCAGCATCCTGGTAAATCTCCTCTGCACCCTCTCTCAAGCTTCCACATCTTTCCTATAATGAGGTGACCAGAACTGAACACAACATTCCAATTGTGGTCCAACCAGAGTTTTATAGAGCTGGAGGATAACCTCCCGGCTCTTAAACTCAATTCCCATGCCAATGAAAGTCAACACACCATACACCTTCTTTACAACCCTATCAACTTGAGGAGCAACTTTGAGGGATCTACGGACGTGGACCCCAAAATCCCTCTGTCCCTCCACACTACCGAGAATCCTGCCATTAACCCTGTATTCTGCATGCAAGTTTGACCTTCCAAAATGAATCACTTCACACTTTTCTGAGTTGAATTCCACCTGTCACTTCTTTACCCAGCTCTGCATCCTGTTAATGTCCCGTTGCAACCTACAACAGCCCTCCACGCTGTCCACAACTCCACCAACCTTTGTGTCATCGGCAAACTTACTAACCCACCTTTCCACTTCCTTATCCAAGTCATTTATAAAGATCACAAAGAGCAGAGGTCCCAGCACAGATCCCTGCGAAACACCACTGGTCACTGAGCTCCGGGCTGAATACTTTCCATCTACTACCACCCTCTGTCTTCTCTTGGACTGCCAGTTTTGTATCCAGACAGCCAAATTTCCCTGAATCCCATTCTTCCTTAGTTAGATGTTAATTCAGCATTTGAATGGGACACAAACCAGTTCAAGGACTCTTCCCAAAACAAATGCATCGAAGGAAACATTTCAGGCAATAAACAAGAGACCTGCCTTGCTATCTGAAAAATGGAGCCCTGGGATCTTTTATGTCCACTTAAGAGAAAATATAAGGTTTTGCACAAATGTCTCAACCATCAAGATGACATTTTTCTCTCTGACAGTGCAGTGCTTCTTCCACACTACACTGAAGTGTCAGCCTGGAATTTATGCACAAGCCCTTGGACAGAGGAATTTCACAAATCCTAGACAACTTCATGTATCTGAATAACAATCTTCAGCCTCTTCTGAACACAATACTTTTTGCCCAAAACTTTTATCCTCATCTGCATCCACCCGCAGAAAAATTGAAGGAAATACTATAGAATGGTAATGGATAAAATTGTCCTTTCAGAGTCTAATCTTGTTCTTAACTCACTTGTACCTCTTAAACTGGTTCAAAGAGTCGATATCTGTATTTGTTCTTAAAGCAACGGCTTTTCTTTTAGGTCTCCAGCTAATTCTGCTGAGCTTTAGTGACTTTTGAAATGATTGTTGGTTTTCTGCTGGGTTTTTTTGGAGTTCAAAATATTGAAAAGTTTGCGTAATCATCCAAAAAGTAATACCTTTAACAGCCTTTAAAGAACATAGAAAATACACAGCAGGTCTAACAGTGTCTAATAGTGAAGGTAAATTTTACCCTTGGATAAAATCTCTTCATCAGCTCAAAAATACACTAAGAACGCTGATCTCCTCTCTCTCATGCAAATACTGATAGACATGTGATGCGTTTCCACCATTTTCTGCCTGATTTCAGATTTTTTCAAACTATACTGTTTGCCTTTACTGCTTCCTATAAATAGGGTGGGACAGGGGAAAGTATAATTGCATTATTTCTTTTTTTTGTATTGGAGCAAAATAAAGATTTTCATAGAAATGTAAGAACGTAGGAAATAGGTGCAGGAGGAAGCCATTTTTACCCTACAAATTTGACCTGAATTCAATAAGGCCACAATTGGTCTTCCCTAGGCCAAATCCCATGCCAGCTCCTCATAGCCATTAACCCTCTGATATTTCAAAACTCTATCTTCTCTTTAAATACTATCAGTGATCTAGCCTCTACAACTCTCTGGGGTCAAGCATTCCAGACATTCACTACCCTCTGGGACAGGGAAATTCCTTTGTATCTCTGTTTTAAATGACATTTCCATAATCAATACCAAAACACAAATCTCACTGTCATGAAGAAATCTCAAGTCCAGGATAAACATATCGCAAAGCATCATTATTTCTATAACAGATGCACCTCCCGCAGTTCGGCAAAACAATGGTTCAGTTCAAGGTAAGGATACAGCAACATTTTAAAAATGCAAGGAAAAGTCTATCAGCAGCAATACATCCGGAGTGTCCTTGTCAAGAATATTTTACAATAAAATAAGACAATTAATTGATTCAGGAGAGCATTGAAACATAGGAATTGTATACACACAAAGAGCATGATCTATCAAGTTCACCTCTAACCATTTTAATAGCTCTGCAATATAGTGATGAGAGTATGATTCCATAGTAACCAGTCATCCAAAGGCTCAGACCAATAGCCTGGAAAGGTGACACAAAAAGAAATTGCAGGAAAAGCTCAAATTCCACCATGGTTGTTTGTGAATTTGAATTCAGTTAATAAAATAAGTTGCAAAATAAATTAAATAATAACTAGAATAATTAATGGTGAACAGGAAGCTTCCTGGATGTCATTTTTAAAGAAAAACATCTTTCCCCCATAGGGAAGGAAACCTGCCATTCTTAAGCAGGCTGGCAGTAACTGCATATCTAAAGCAATGTAGTTGACTCCTATCTACCCTCTGAAATGGCCTAGTGAGCCAAGCAGTCATATCAATCACAAATGGAAGGTATGGTAAGAATGAACTTGATGGGATTATTTCATTTCAACCAACACGTCAGGCTAAGACATTAGAAATGCCCACCAGC
Source organism: Ginglymostoma cirratum (assembly GCA_024137785.1). Classification (NCBI taxonomy): domain Eukaryota; kingdom Metazoa; phylum Chordata; class Chondrichthyes; order Orectolobiformes; family Ginglymostomatidae; genus Ginglymostoma; species Ginglymostoma cirratum. Next base: position 22,729,604 of record JAHRHZ010000033.1, on the reverse strand, counting down.
CCTGCCAACCTCACAAAGTCCTTCACATGAACTGGAGACTTGTGTTAAATTGGGAGCGTTGCCCTTAAAACCATCAAGGTTCAGCCCTGGGGGAGCACTGCGTGATCAGGTGGGATAGATCCACCTCCCTCCAGTTAAGGAAGGCTTGCAGATGACCACTTAAGGGCCTCGTCCTGCCATTATTGGTATCCAACAAGTGGTGGAAGGGCAGGGGATGCATGTGAGGAGGACGGAGCAGATTCATGTTCTCAGGCTGTGCCTGGTTGAAGGAGCTGGGGGGGGGGGGGGGGGGGGGGTGGGGGGCTGGAGGGGGCCCAGGAGAAGCCGTGCTCCCTCCCATCCTTGCCATTGATCCCTTACTCTCAGCCGCCATCCGCTTTCCTGAGAACCGCCTGAGAACCTCATCTGGTCCCAACTACCTGACACTGGACGATCTATGGCCTGTGCTCTGTGTAGAATCCAGTGTAGTACTCTTAGAGGTCATATCTTCCAGTTTCATTATATTACAACACTGCCAGCAGCTCTCAGTAGTGGAATTAGGATATCTGCCACACTGGAGCTTGACAGAGGAGGGTCTTGGGCCTTTCAGGTCTGTACTGCCACTTCAGTGGGAGGCCTTTCGCTGTCCAGATACATGCTGATTGCACTGAAACAGCATTGAGCCTCCCTTGGAAAGGTGCCAAGGGGCTTTCATTGCTTCTCCAACCAGTGGGTAACTTCCTCTTCCGAAAACCGCAACTAAACTCTGCCCATTATTAAATTCAGCAGAAGTGTCCAAAAGCCAATAGCAAATTTATGTTTGTTGTACACCTGGATGCCTGATGCTCCATTTGTTTCATTGAGGGTATAATGGGCAGATGAGGGGCCATTTTTCTCACCACTTTCAAAGTTGACTTCTCAACTTAGTGAGTCAGGAAGGAGTAAAGCAACCTGCAAAATCTGGCTAAGGATAGTGTACATCCTTTATTAATAAATTCTCAGGCCTTTTTATTAATTTGCGATCACAGCAGGCAGGTGAAGAAAATCAATTTCCATTCCTGACTTGAATTTAACTGCTGTACAAACAAAATTAAAAGGCTGAATTGGGAAAGTAATGGATAGGAATTTATCATTAGGAAGTCAACACCATTTCCTAGCTTGTATGTTCTCCTAACCTTCTATCAGAGTGCATTGCGCACTAATAGCAATAATATTATGTGATATGTACCAATCAGTTAAGGACTCAATCTAAGCACACAATATCTCACTAAGATATATCAGTGTTGCAGTCTGTTCACCAGAGTTAGTCTGATTATCATCTACTGATGTCCCACTAATAATCCTTTCATTTTATAAATTCAGACAAATGGACCAGACAACATCACAGGAAAGTTAAAGGGGAAGAAGGCCATTCAGCCCACTGTAACTCATCTATTTTTTAATAAGTAATAGTCTTTCCTCTCCACTGCATCCAGCTGTTTCTTAAAACAATTGTAGGCTAATTGCCTTCATTTTATGTGTCAGTCAGTTCTTAAAAACTGGATTTGATGTTTCTCGACAGGGAGCGGGAGACAAAACAGACACTGGGTGGTCCACATGATCCTACCCCTGCCACATTAGGTTATCAAAACAAGTGATGGACTCAGTGACTGCCTAGTCGGATGGCAGTCATCTGGTGGTGAAAACTAGACAGCCCCTGTGCCCAACTGGGAGTCTAGGTGGGACATTGTATAGCAAAGGGTCATGCTATCAACAGGAATCTATTTGAGCAAACTATTTAAAGTCCCCGCTGCTCTCTGAAGCTGTCATTTTTTTTAATTGAGTTGAATGCTCAATTAAAAATCCAACAGCAAGGTGGCTCAGTGGTTAGAACTGCTGCCTCACAGCACCAGGGACCCGGGTTCAATTCCACCCTAGGGCAACTGCCTAAGAGAAATTTGCACATTCTTCCTGTGTCTGCATGGGTTTTCCCTGTATTCTCTGGTTTCCTCCCACAGTCCAAAGACATACAGGCTAAGTGGATTGGCTATGTTAAATTGCCCATAGTGTGCAGGCTAGGTGGGTTAGCCATGGGAAATGCAGGGTTATAGGGGATGGATCCAGGTGGGATGTTCTTTGGAGGATCAGTGTGGACTTGATGGGCCAAATGGCCTGCCTCTACACTGTAGGAATTCTATGATTCTCAATTAAGATAAAACATGAGTTTGAAAGAAATGTCCACACACTGACACCTTCACTTGCAGGGATGACCCTTTAAAATATGGGACAGTTGATCACCTTGTGCAATGGTTATATTTTTCATTGACATGAAAGACTGTATTTTTGCTAAGCCCCGTCTTGAGGGGAATTGGCAGCTTTGAGTTGTACATTTGTTTTACACCCCACCTGAGTTTACATCTCTTTGAAGTCAGGCAGGTTGTGAATGAGGCATCAGACTGGAATCTGGCACATATCCCACAAAAAGGGTTAGGTAATAATTGCCCCACGCTGTCTAGCCATACAGTAATAATTGGAAGATGCAGGGTAACCTCCAAAGGCAAAAATAAACAATCAGAAAACAACAGGACATTAAAAAATGAGAACATTTCTCACACAATTACTGGGCCCCTAAAACTCAAAGCAAATGCTGTGCAGACACCACAGGAGGTGGCCTCTGCAGCTCATCACGTTTGTGCTCACTCTTTGGCAAAGCTAGTCAAGCAGTTGCCTTTTACTGCTCTTTCCCCGATTACTATAGATTGCTGCTTCTCCTGCATTTATCCAGTACCCTATTGAAAGGTTTTATTGAATTAGATATCACATAATTTCAGGTAGTTCCTTCCAGCTCAGAACTTGCTGCGTAAGAGGAAACCTCATTTCCCTTCTGGCTCTTCTCTCAACTACCATTCATTACTTTAGTCCTTTAGTTACAGGCACATCTGCCAGTGGAACTAGGTTTCCCCTTAACACCTCTACATTGTTCTTCCCTTTGACCACAGTGAAGATAAAATCAAAAGAGAAGTAAAACAGACCATTGATTCACTATCACTCATTTCGTACCATCAGACAAATTCAAAACCTATGCTCCTATAAATAATTTAATACATTCTTTTAGATTGTCTAGAATGTAGAAGCTTGTGCACACAACGTTTTAATATAATTTAACATTTAGCACAACTGACAGACGACAAACACTCATCTGAATAGCTATCTAGTTGAGCCTCGAGTCATGTGTTTGGGACATTTAAAACTAATCCGTCTTGGAATACGAAATGTTTACTGTTCTTGCAGATGTCTGTAGTCAAAAGCTTTGTGCAAAGGACCCAATATTTAATTCAATTTGATCCAATTTGCGTTCAATTTAATGTTATTACATGAGGCATACTGATGCCCACCTTGCCAAAGGCAATTTGAAAGGCTCAGTCAATGAGCTAAAGACAAGAGAGACAAGATGAACAATACAAATAGAAATGCCAAAAGTGTTGTTGAGATTAAATTACAGCTTTTAATGCTGTATGAAAATAATCCTACTGGAAATTTAGCAATTAGAGACTTTCTTGTAGTGATTGCATCATAGGTATCTAAGGGAATTATGGATTCTTTTCCATCTAAATAGATTATATAAAGAACTGTATCTTTATTCCATCATGTAATATGATCTGTAGGAGATACCAGCCAGCTATAAAAAGACTGGCAGTTCTTTGGCACCTTTCATGACTTCATAACCTCCAAATGCTTCACAGCCAATGAAGTACTTTTGATGTGTTGGCACTATTATGTAAGAAATGTGGCAGTAAATTGTACACCAGAACTCCCCACAGATAGAAAATAAAATTATGATATTAACCCAATTGTTGTTATTTTTCAACAATGCTGAATGAGGGATAAATATAGGCCTGGAGAGCGGGCACATGACTGCTGTCCTTCTCTGAAATATTGCCATGGTATCTAATACCTGAGGGCAGATGATTCAATGTCTTACCTGTAAAATTGGCACTTACTACAGGGAATCACCAGTACCACATCGGAGTGCCTGTCTAAACTTTCAGGCTAAAGTCCCTGGGGTGGGACTTGAATGCTTAACCTCTGATTCCATTGCATATAAGTATCAACTGAACTAAGGCCAAAACAAGATGAAAGCTCTGATCCACTGACCACTTTAAAAACCGCAAATGAAATGAGCTTGTGTTGTCAAGCAGTTTTCTAATGAGCATGAAGATGTATGTGAAACTGCAAGTAATTTAAAACTCTCACACACACGCTCACGTGAATCTATGGGGTGAATTTGTATTTGCGGATACATTCTATTTCATTCAAAAAGCACACAATTTATAGATAGTCAGTCAATGTGGCATTTTATAAATTCCTACTTTAGAAATAAAACCAGTCTGATTCCAAACCAAAACACAAATAGATTCGAAACAAGGCTTCACAGAAAACATTTTCTGAAGAAGGGCCCAGACCCAAAATGTCAGCTTTCCTGCTCCTCTGATGCTGCTTGGCCTGCTGTGTTCATCCAGCTCTACACCTTGTTTATCTCAGGATCAATGGCTGGTTGTGCATGATGGAAATTTGTTCAGGAATTCATGTCCATATTTGAGCCTAAAGCAGGACCAGAAATTTCACTTGTTACTGCCTGCAGTAATATGGTAATTGAGTTTGTGAACAGTTTCTCATTTCAGTGTAACTTTCTGAATGCGTTTGTAAAGTTATATAACATTTCAGCATTTAAAGAGCAGAAATCGACAAAAATGAATTGAAAATGCCAGTACTTTTATTAATTCTGCCCCCCATTGTTGACAGAACTTTACTCTGCGTGACCAAGTGTCACTTGTAGAACAAAGCCATTGTTCAGCACCAGATGAGAACATTCAGCTCATTGAGACTCTTTCAAAGTACAGCCCAATCATTCCAGCACTCTTCTTCTTTCTAGACATCATTGTAAACGGTTCTCCTTCAAATGTTTCTCCAATTCCTTTTGAAAGACTTTTTTTTTGAATCAGCCTTTACCACCCGAACAGACAGTGCATTTAAAACCCTAAACAGTGTTAGGTAAAAGCAGTGTTGCTTCTGCTTTTTTGCCAAGCACCTGAAATTTGTGCGCACAATTTTTTAGAAAAACAATTTCTCTTCATTTGATCTTTGTAAATAGCTCTGATTGTAAATACTACTATCAATTTCATTCTCAGCTTTTTAATATCACAAGGAGAACAATTCCAGCTTCTCCTGTCCATCCATGTAACGTCCCTGGAGCCATTCTAATAAACGTTTTCTGTACATTTTCCAAAACTTTCACATCCTTTCTAAAGTGTGGTGCCCAGGATTGGACACAATACTCCACCTGAGGCTGAAGCTTGGCATAAAAAGGTAAGATGCTGCTTACTTTTACCTCTTAATTATATCATTCCACAATACATTAAAGTAGGAAACAAACTCGATAGGGTTGGAGACACTGCTGGGAACTTCCATTCTTAGAAACCCAGTAGTTAATGTCACCATTGTTTGTTCATTTTAACTGCAATGAATAGAAATGCTGTTTTCCCATCATTGTAATCATTTCATTTTGGATTTTGCTGGTTTATCTGCAAAAATTTAACTAATCGTAACTCGGTTTTAGTTTGATGCAGTTTGATCAGTTGAGTCCTGAACCGCTATGGGTTGACCTCAATGGGTGACAATACTACTGAACCAGGTTATATAATAACCCATCGGAAAAACCCATCTGGTTCACTAAAGGCCCTTTAGGGAAGGAAACTGCCATCCTTACCTGGTCTGGCCTACATTTGACTTCAGACCCACAGCAATGTGGTTGACTCTTACCTGCCCTCTGGGCAATTACGGATGGGCAATAAATGCTGCCTAGCCATCATCCCATGAATGAATACAAAAAAACTGCAAGAAGATTGTTTGAAAGAGAAACAATGGCAAAATGTTTCACTGCTCCAAAGTGGGATTAATGTCTGCTACTGTGCAGATGAGGAACTGAAATTTACAGAGAAATGGGGTTGATAAAGGAAAGCGGGATGAGCTGGTAGCTCTCCAATGGTATTGACACAATCTCAATGGACCACACAGGCTTGGCCCTGTGCTGTCTGATTCCAGGAGCAGATCAGTAACCAGCTAGCTGCTAATTTAATTCCTCCTAGTGAAAAGATGCTGTTTTGTCTTCTGAAACATCTTTAAAAAGGACCTCAAGAGACCCTGACAAACAACCACTCCCTCTTGGAGACGGCAGAAAGCAAAGGGCAGTGAAGAAAGGGAAAAGGCAGTGACCATTTGACTATATCTTTCAATCGTCTGCACATATTAATTGTACACTGCGTCCCATTGAAGACACCAGCATACCTGAGCCCCCGCCAAAAGAAATCTTTGAGTCTTATGTTGGCTGTAGTCTATATGTTAATTATCAAAATTTTGACAAAATTGAATGTGTTTTACATACGTTACTAAATAGTTGAGTTTGATGAACAATGAAATCACGAACTTTTTGCTCACAGAAAGAGATCTGAGTCTTCAAAAGACCCAGGCAGATTCATAAGCTCACGGACACAGACCATCTTCCCAGTACGCAAAATGTACTCAGACATGTATCCACTTAATGTCATTTGCAGCAGGTGTATCATAAGAAAGAACATGACTCCATTAAAGTAACTAACAGCCAGGTAAATCTCCATGGGCCTGAACTTCCACCAATCACTGTCTCCTGCAGTACAGACAAATCAAAACTGCCAGCTAGTTAGAGGCGGCATTGTACTTAATTCAGAGGGTAATGATCTGACAGCTCAAACTTTTACCAGCAGCTGCCGACATTTCCTTTCACACTCCCGCTGAGTGGGCGTTATAGCTGACATTAAAGGGCAGGCAATTTGTGAGGCCAATCATTACATTTTTGGGCATTTAATTCATGGCTGGGAATAGGAGGATGAAGGAACTATCAGATTTTTTGCTATTGGGTTAATCGTATTAAAGTTCTTGCAGAAGTTTTTGGAATAAAATATGAATTAATTCACCATCAAGTGCTGCATCTCGTCATATTGACTCGAACAGAGAATATTCCTCCCAATATGCAACTTTTGATGCTAACATCAGTAAGCTTTAATCCTGGTCTTTGAATGCTGTCCATCATTTTTGGGATGTCTTCAGGTTCAACAAGAATTGAATTTAGATACCTGGGTTATTGGAAAGCTAGATAATAAAAAGTAAGGATTGCTAGATTTCTTACAAAAACTGAAGAGTTTACAAAGTGAGTGTTGGTCCAATTGAAAATAAGTCTGGGGAGTTCATAAAGTCTGGGAAAATAAAGAGATGGCAGATGAGCTGAACAGGTATTTTGTTGTGCTCTGCACAATAGAGGATACAAGTAACATTTGAGAAATAGCTCTGAGTCAGGAAATAGAAGGGAAGCATAAATTTTGAAAAACATAGAATTACCAGAGAAGTGGTACTGAGAAAATTATGGGAATTGTGGTCTAACAAGTCCTGGGATCTTGATGGACCTCATCCTAGGAACCTAAAATAAAACTGTCTGGTGAGATGGTTGATGAGTTGGTTTCACTTTTCCAAAACTCCCTAGATTTATGGAAGGTTCCAAGTTTGGTATTCTAATGCATGAATTACAAAAGTTTAGTATGCAGCAATAACAAGTAATTAGGAAAGCTAATAGAATGTTGTTATTTATTGCGTGGGGAACTGAATCAAAAGTAGGGAGGTTATGCTTTAGCTATACTGAGAACAGATGAGACCACATTTAGAGACTATTATGTCCAATATTGATGTCCTTATTCAAGGAAAGATTGAAACGTATTCAACGCAGTTCAGACAGGGTGTACCACACTAATAGTTGAAAGGAGTGGGTTGTCTTATAAAGAAAGGTTAGACAGGACAGGCTTGTAACCATTGGAATTTAGGAGAGTGGGCAGTCACTTACACTTATATCTAAGATCCTGAGGGGTCTTCACAAGGTGCATGTGGATAGGGTGTTTGCTCTTAGCAGGAGAATGTAGAACTTGGATGACACTGTTTAAAAATAAGAGATTGCCTATTTAAGGTGGAGATAAGGAGAATATCTTTTCACAGAAGGGAAGTTCTTAGAAATCTCTCCATTGGAAACAATGGAAACCGAGTCTTTGATTATTTTTAAGGCAGAGGTAGATAAATTCAGGAGGTAAAAGATCATTGTGGGTAAGCAGGAATGTGGAGTATCATGATCTTTTTGATTGGTAGAATTGGCTGGAGGTGGCCAATTCTTGCGTCCGACTTTTATGGTTGTGTGTTGGTCTGGCGTTTTGCATTTGTTTTGATATGAGGAATTAGAGAAGGATGCATAGTTTATTTACAGAATCCCTATGGTGTGGGAGCAGACCCTTCAGCCTATACTGACCCTCTGAAGAGCATCCCACCCAGATCCACCCCATCACCCCAAGGTTAATCCACCTAACCTGCACATCTTTAGACTGTGGGTGGAAACCAGAGCACCGAAAGGAAAACCACAGAGAAACAGGGAGAATGTGCAAACTCCACAGACAGTCACCTGAGGCTGGAATCAAACCCAGGTCCTTGGCGCTGTGAGGCAGCAGTGCTAACCACAGAGCCATCACGCCACCCAGGTAAATGACATGCATCCTATAAGATATCAGAGAGGAATATCTCAGAAGGTTATCACAGTATTGATTGTTTTCCAGCAGTAATTTACAGTTTAAACATTGATACTAAAAATATAAGAAGCTTTTCCGGCTTTCCACTTTTGCTACTTTTCACCTTAATGCCTGTTATGATCACCTTGAGAAAACTGTAAAGAAGAAGGCAATTGAGCATGATGAAAAATCATTTTATAACACTCTCTCACACAGCTGAGTCAGGAGTTACTGAGATCAGGGCATTCTCCAGGACTCGAGCATGTAATCTCAGCTGACACCTTAGCACAGTCTGAATTGATGAGATGTTAAACTAAAGGCTTATCTGCTTGTTCCAGTTGCTTCAGGTGATACAGAAAGTTCCTGGAAGGGATCCGTCCTGCTTTCCAAACCCCCAAAAACTTGATTATCTGGTTGTTCACTTAATTTACAGTCTGTGGGACTTTGGTGTGTGCAAATACTCTGCTGCTTGCACCTAAGTGATAATTGATTGCATTTCAAAACCAACTTATTGAATGCTCCGGGGATGTATCAATTGATGCTATGTCAGTGCGAGTTATTTTGTAAAAACAGTATCGCAAGTGTTGGATCAAATGTTGTTCTCCTATGTTTTGTGTTTGGCACTTAAAAACTAAGATCTTCCTTGTGAAAAAAATACAAGAACATGTTCCAATATCAATGTTTGTTTTATATGGGGTAGAAAGCTGAGTAAAAGACAGAATGAGCTGAAAACATTTACCTGACGCCAAGCTTTCAGAACATTCATAAGTAATTTAAGTGTAAGTACTATAAGATGGATGCGATTGAACTGGAAGGGTGCAGACGAAATTGACCAAAATTTTGCCTGAGGTGGAGCATTCCAGGTAGGAAAAAAAGCATTTCTGAAGAAGGGTCCTGACCTGAAACATTAACTTTCCAGCTCCTCTGTTGCTGCCTGGCCTGCTGTGTTCTTCCAGCTCCGCACTGTGTTGTCTCTGACTCCAGCATCGGCAGTTCTTGCTGTCTCTGGATAAGCTTGGGTTGTTTTCTATGGAGCAGAGTTGAGAGGGTGTCTGATAGGAGTACATAAGATTATGGAGGGCATAGACAAGATGGATAGAAAGTAGCTGTTCCCCATTGTTAAAGGGGCGAAAACAGAGAGCAAATATTAAAGTGAAAGGCAAGAGGTTTAGAGGGGAGTTGAGAAAGGTTTCTCACCCAGAGGACAGTAGAAATCAGGAATGCACTGTAGTTGAGTGGGTAACATCACAACATCTAAAATGTATTTGGATGAGCACTTCAAATGTCATAACATTAAAGGCTAAAGGCAAGTGTTGGAAAGTGGGACTAGTGCAGATTTAATGTAGTTTTGGTGATACAGACTCGATGGGCCAAAGGGCCTTTGTGTACCATATGACATAACTGTGATTCTATGAAATTAACCACTTAAGAGATCTCATTAACTGTTTTTAATGTTACTGCTGTTTTCTATTGCATTTACTGGATAGTATAGCTACTGTCTTGACCATTGTTGGAATTTTTAATTCATTGTAGAGAGATGTGCCTTACTGTTAAGACCAACATTTATAGCCAATCTTTAGGAAGTTGAGGACATATCAGTGTATTTGAACCACTGGTATAGCCATTTCATCCAGCAGTGTCATAATAGGGCACTTCAAAGGGCAGCCAAGGACCAATGGCATTGGTGTGGGATTACAAAAAGACTGGAGCTTGCATTTATATGGTGCCTTTCAAGACCTGAGGATGTCCCAAAGCGCTTTGCAGTCCATGAATTGCATGATTGAATTATACTGTTATCATGATTGTATTACAGACTTGTAAGCAAATTTAAGGCCGTGATACACAAATTTCTGGGAATTGAGGATATGGGAAGCAAGTCGGAGAATGGAGATGAAGCCATTCTTCATACGTTTCGTGCATTTTTTTTCACTTTGGTAAACAGTAGGCAAATGATGAAAGAATTCAAAGGCTGATGAGCCTATTGAATTACATCATGAAAGCTCCTTCCATGGCCAACATGATCCAAAAGGGACTTAAACCCAGGACTTCTGGCCTGGAAGTGGAGATGCTATCACTGCACCACAAGGCACTGTAAGATCAAACAGTATGATCATATTGAGGAGGAAGGTTGATGGTCTACATGGTCTACATCTGCTCCTATTTCTTCTGTTGTTGTACGCTCTTGAAAGACAGCAAACAATTTTGTGCACAGTGTGAATCTGCAAATAATGATAAAGTAATTACCAGACCCCTGTTTTAGTGATCTTGGTTGAGCACAACACCAAGGAAACAGCTGCTGGAATAGTCCATTCCACCCCTTCAAGCCTATTCTGCTAGGCAATAAGGCCATGGCCGATCCTGTGGGGAATTATTTCCATTTTATAGACTGCCCCCCTTTACCTCCTTATCTCAGCTTCAATGATCATTCGATGATCCCGCATCCACTGCTGGCAGGAGGAGAGAGTTCTTTTTCACCTTTATCTGAAATGGGAGGTCGCTTATTTTGAAACTGTGCTCCAAAGATGACTAAATATAAATCAGGCACCAAAACAAATGCCCCACAGTTCGTATGGAAAAGAGCTGTTGGAGTTTATATGTTTAACATAAACTTAACATAGTTAACTCAGCCACATTAGGGGCATTTAAACAGTCCTTGGATAAGCACATGGATGATGATGGGATAGTGTAGGGGGTGGGCTTAGATTAGTTCACAGGTCGGCGCAACATCGAGGGCCGAAGGGCCTGTTCTGCGTTGTATTGTTCTATGTTCTATTATTCTATGTTCTATAAACATTTTGTGTTTAACTGAGATGAGGCCTGGATTGAAGGTTGAATCTGAAACGTGTCATATTTAGAACAGAGGCTGTTTTGAGGCTGGCAGGTATATTTCACTAAAGGATATTAGCGAAACTGTTATTTTCTTTTTTGGTGACAATTCATGGCCACTTTTACTGATACCAGCTTTTTATTTCCAGATATTATTCCTGTCTATTGATGGCCCTTTTATCCCTCCCAGTTTGCATTAATGACTTCAGCAGTATCTGGACTTGTCAGATTGGCGCTCATCAGTCTGGATAAATTGCACAGCAAGGACAAACTATTTTATCAGTTATCGTTCAAAACGCCACCAGCACTGATCTTTGCTCTGATTTTCTCCCATTATCAGTGACGCGACTTAGTTTTTTTTTTAAAAATAAGACAAATGTCATCAATACAAAGTAATTTGGCTGTTCAAATGATGATGCGTTGTATTAAAGTAGATTTTTATCAGTATAATAACAGCAATAATTGCAGCTACACATCCACAGATTTTGTCTGAGATTCAAATCACTTTAAACCCTATCTTTATCAGAACAATTGTAATGAGTCTGGACAGTTTCCTACAATTAGCATAAATTAATCTGTGCATGAGACAATCTTCCCACTATTGCCTGTTAACTGGGCTTCAATGAATAATGATTTAAAGTCAATTAATAACATATCATTTTTACTCTAAGACAGTAGCAAATAAATTCTTCTGATAACGCATTGCTGCCAAATAATCACTGCACTTACTGCTGGATCAGAACATCTTTGTCAATTTCTAAACAACAAGAAAGCAATGCTGTGGCCCATCTTTTGTAAATTTGTCTGATATGGGAGCATAGTAAAACTGAATAATATACATGGATCTGAGAATTCCATCTGGAGAGCTCGTGATGTACGAGAAAGGAAAGCGTGAATATGTAGTTTATGTTTGACAGGAACTCTCATTCTTTCCATGTAATTGATTGATTTTGTTACTTTCTATTTTCCCCTGGCTATAATGCAATGATGGATGAATTGTATTATTTCTATTCCATGCTTCTTACTTCAGTAATATTTATCCATTAACCCATTGAGTATCCTTAGTATCAACTTCCACCTTGGTATTTCTGCTAAACCAGCAGTTCCATACACATTTCTTCCTTTTCAAAATGGGAAGGAAATAATCCATGTAGGATCAGCATTTACAAGATGTGATTTACCCAGTTTAATATAAAAAGGAACAGGTTCCCTGCCACAAAAAAAACCAGTTTATGTGAACTTAAATAGCATAAAGCCTCTGAACTGTCTAATTTAGTTCTCAATTCAGAAATGATCTGGTGTTTAACTAAATGATGTTGATGAAGGAAGTACTGGCATTAGTATTAACATACAAAGGGATCTAGGTGTATGTGTCCATAGTTCCCTGAAAGTGGCAACAAAAATGGGTAAGGTGGTCAAGACTCCCAAGCATTCCGGATGTCCGCCTTTTTCAAGCAACGCTCTTTTCCCCCTCTGTCATCCAGCTAGCCCGCCACCATGCCTCCTCCATTCCCCTCTTCACAGCTCTTAAACACCCCCCCTCCAAAAATAATAAAGATAAAGTCCTCCTTGTCCTCACTTGCCATCCCACCAGTGTCCACATCCAACGTATCATCCTCAAACACTTCTGCCAACTCCAATTAGACCCCACCATTCAGAACATCTTCCACTCCCCATCCCTTTCTGCCTTCTGCAAGGACAATTCCCTTCACTACTCCTTCGTTCACGCCACACTCCCCGCCAACCACTCCAACACCACCCCCCCACCCCCCGCTGCCCCCCCCACCTTCCCCTGTAACTATAAAAGATGCAACACCCGCACACACCACCTCCCTCACCTCCACTCAAGGCCCTAAAAAGCCCTTCTAAGTGAGACAGAGTTTCACCTGCATCTCCTCCAGCCTAGTCTATTGCATCCAGTGCTCCCGATGTGGTCTTCTCTATGTTGGTGAGACCAAACCTAGACAAGGTGATTGTTTCGCTGAGCATCTTCGCCCTAGCCCGTAACGGCCAACCTAACCTCCTGGATACCACTCATTTCAATTCCCCGTCCCCCTCCCACTCCGACATGTCCGTCCTCGGCCTCCTGCAGTGTCACACCGACTCGGATTACAAATTTGAAGAACAACACCTTATCTTCCACCTGGGCACCCTACAGCCTGGAGGACTCAACATTGAGCTCTCCAATTTCAAATAACCTTCCCACCCATCTCAGGCTTCCCTTCCAGCCCCACCTCATTCCTTCCATTGCACCTTCTGAACCTTCTTTTCAGCCACCAACCGGGTTCATCCCTCTGATCGACCATGCTACCAGTGTACACCTTTCACCATCATTCTGCTACCACCCCACCCCCATCTTTAGATGCAGCTCCCTCTACCCCCACATCCAGTCCTTAAGAAGGGTAATAACCAAAACGTTGACTTCTCCTTTCCTCCAGTTGCTGCTTGGCTTGCTGTATTCTTCCAGCCTCCTGTTTGTCTAGCTTGGATTCCAGCATCTGCAGTTCTCTTGTCTGTAAGGTGCATGGCGTGCTCACCTTCATCAGTCAGGGAATACAGTATAAAAATTAGCAAGTCAAGTTGCACCTGCATAACTCTCTAGTTCGGCCACATTTGGAATATTGCATACAGTTCTGGTCGCCACACTACCAGAAGGATGACGAGGCTTTGGAGACGGCACAGAAACGGTTTACCTGGATGTTGCCTCATTAGGAAGGTATTAAATATAAGGAGCGATTTAACAAACTTGGTTTATTTTCACTTGAATGTCAGAGGCTGAGAGGCAACTTGATGGAAATTTACAAAATTATGAGATGCATGGATAGAGTCTTTTCCCAGGGCGGGAATGTCAATTACTAGGGGACACAAGTTTAAGGTAAAAGGGGGAAAGTTTAAAGGAGATGTGTGAGGCAAGTAATGTACACAGGGGATAAGTACCTGGAATGTGCTGCCAGACGAGGTGGTAAATGCACAAACAAGAGCAATGTTGAAGAGGATTCTTGACAGATACATGCATAGGCAGGGAATTGAGATATACGGACTGTGTAGAGGCAAAAGATTTTTAGTTTAGAAAGGCATTAAAGTTCGGTGCAGTCTTAGTGGGCCAAAGGCCTATTCCTGTGCTATACTGTTCTTTGTACTGTACATTTTTATGAAAGATGAAACTTGTTTAATTACTAAATGGTCTGAGCATTAGATAGAGCAAGGTTCAGATAAATGGTGACAGTTTTTTCTCTCCCATAGCTCATGAAAGGAAGTTGTCACTTCAGATTTCATAAAATGCTTTCTCGATTTTGCATAATTTTGTTGTGAAGGCAAGTACAAGATTCCGATTTCTGAATGTGGAAAGATGGTGTTGTATTCGCACAAGGTCTCAAAACATCAACAATACTCTTCTCTGTCTCAACATATGTGAGCTTTCAATACTTTCTTGCAATTTGGGTAAGACATTATTTTACAGTTCAGATTTGATGTAGTTTCCCATCAGGCTTGATTAAATTGCCACCGATGATAAGATAATTTTTGTTTTAGACTACTAAATGGAACAATTCCATTGTGTAATGGCTTCAAAATCACCAAACTCCAATTGCTATGAGTTAGTATGTGCTATATGTATGAAGATAATTACTGTTGGACACATCTTAGTATCATTTGGAAGCTAATTACTTTTTAGTTTACAATCTTTTCTAAAATGTTATTTATGGGTCAGAAGGCTAGGTTTCCTTTCAGTTGCAACTTTTGCTGTTGAAGGATTTAATTTTAGCCAGTCAGGTACAAGTGTGACTATATTCATTGCATGTATATTTTTAAGCTAGACACAACATATATGACCGAACAAAGAACCAGTTATTGTCATTGAGGGTAACACTGCAGCCATTGTAATTGTGTTAATAAAACAGAAAAAAAACTTGTCTATCTAATGCTTTTCACCATTAGAGATCCCGGAATGGTTAAAACCAATGAGCTGCTTGTGCAGAACAAGCCATTCAGCCAATGTAGGAATTGGTATTGATGTACCTGGTGTGGTTGATGGCTTCTTTATATAATTTTCTCAACCTTAGCATGATATAAACAACAAATTCTACATAATTGTAGTGAGTTTGCTGCAACAGTTCATCATCACACTACCTCCCCTTGGCTTACAATGTACTGAAATAGTCAATTCTCATCTTCCCCAGATTCTTGGCATCTACCTTTCAAATTGTGTCCTAAAAAAGAAGGCCACATTCAATCTCTCTGTTACGTCCCGTGCTGTCTATAATCTCCCGTTACACTCTAAGGTCCTTAATATGTCACTACCTAGCTTTATTATTACCTACCCAGTCTCATCATTTGGTCCTTCTAATAGTTGTAAGGTCAAATCCACTAGAACATTCCTTTGTGATAGTATCCTTGTGAATGTATCTCCCTTTTCTTAAAGGGATATAAGTTTGCCCTCTCAGGAGGTGGTGAGAGTAGAAAATAATTGGCTGAGTTGATGCTGGAGAGATACTCACCACACAACCTCCCCCGACTTTCTCCACCATCAAGAAATGGTCACTTAAGGCTCTCAACGTGCCACCTCATGGATTACTTGCCTCCCCATTGTGGAGAAAAAGCAGCTAATTTCTCAACAGGAAACCACTGGGACCTTCCCCTGGTGTGGGACTTCCAATTGTCCTAATTTGGTTGCAGATGGAGGCAGGGATTAATCAAAAGGTTGGTCTCTGAAAGTCAACCCCTGTTCTTGCCTCAGCCTCCCAATCCTCTCTCCCAGTTACCCTCACCCTGTGAGAAGATATAAAAATCTGATAGCCTCTGATTGACCAGCAGTTTCTGGTCACTCAGCGCGGCAGTGTCAAAATCTGCAACAGATCAAGGAACAATCCAGTGCCCTCCAAATCAGATTATTAGATGGCTTAGTGAATGTGATGGTGCACATCTTAAATGGCCCATTTGACTCTTTTTGTTTCAAATGCTAAACCCTATCTACTGACAAAACATTCCAGTTAACCTCTCATCCCAACATATATCCTGAACCCCTGAATTAGGTGTAACCTAAAATCCTCAAGCTTGTGCAAAAATAGCCTCAATGCCCATTCCTCCTCAGTGCCATAATGCTCTAGCTTCATGTGCCAACAGTGTCTTCAGTTAGTCCCTGACCACTTCAATCCATCTTAGATGCCAGAGCCTTGGCTCCACATTATGGATTTCTCTCCTTAAAGAGATGAATGCTTTCACTTCATTATGTCTTTTCCTTGTTTCAGAGATTTTTGTAAAATCTATCACTTTAACCACTTTGATTGCTTTCCTGAATTCTTAACTCAGGCCTTGCTTAGGTCTTGGTTCTGTCTTTGTGGACTACATATAGTGTCTTACTGAATGAAAAACAGCACGTGAAAGCAGGCTGGTTTTACTCTAGAAAACTCAAAATAATTTTGCACAATAAACATGGATAATTGTAATTGACTTCCACAAATAGCATTTAATACTAGATCAGTTGTTACTTTTAAATCTGAGTTGGGAAAATTTTGTTAAACAGAGGGATCTGGGCCAAATGCAGGTCTATGGAGTTAGACCCTGTGGAGATCATCAGCCATGATCTTATTGAATGGCAGTACAGGTTTGAGAGGACGGTTTGAGAGGCTGGGACAAGCTGGGCTGGTTTTGGGATGCGGTAGGGGGAGGGGAGATTTTGAAGCTTGTGAAATCAACATTGATACTATTGGGCAGCAGGGTTCCCCAGCGGAATATGAGGCGCTGTTCCTGCAACCTTTGGGTGGCATCGTTGTGGCACCGCAGGAGGACCAGGATGGACATGTCGTCTGAGGAATGGGAGGAGGAGTTGAAATGGTTCGCAACTGGGAAGTGCAGGTGTTTAGTGCGAACCGAGTGTAGGTGTTCTGCAAAGCGGTCCCCAAGCCTCCGCTTGGTTTCCCCGATGTAGAGGAGGCCACAACGGGAACAGCAGATACAGTATACCACATTGTCAGATGTTCACCTGCTGCTTGGTCTACTGTGTTCATCCAGCTCTACACCTTGTTATCTCAGATTCTCCAGGATCTGCAGTTCCTACTATCTCTAAGTACAGTCCAAATGGATAACAATGCCCCAACATTTAAACTCAGAAAAAACATTGCTGCAAGGTCAATTTATCAATTTGAAGTCTTCAGTTTCAAAACTGCTTGCCGTAGTTGTTCTTCCTGTGCGCATTGGGGTTGCATTGATGAATGAAGGGAAGTGCCCTGATTTGGTCTTGCTGCATTATTAGAAGCTCATTTGAATATTAAAGATGCAACTAGCATTTTCTTCCTAAAAGACAGGAAAAGCACTGACAGGAAGAAACTTTAAGTCATTTAAATTTCTCCTGCACTGCACATTTATTTCAAATCAGGCCATCTGAGAAGTACAGTGGACTGATTAACACCATGTGCAAGGGGCTTAGAATTTCATTTTTACCAGTCAAAGTTTGAGTTCAAACATTGAATTCTCTAAAGTACATTCTATTAGTGACAGTTTTGTATGTGTGAACTATTTAATTACAAGGAGGATTGATCTCAGTAAAGCTGATCTTAAGTGAGTATCATAGAAACTGTACCTTGACATACTCTTACTGTACATCCAGTGTGATTATAATTGCCTCATTGTGATCAGGTAGGGACCAACCTGCAGCTGACCTTGACTCTTTCTCGATCCAATTACACGGGTAGAAAGCAGAGATAGCTGAGCACTGATGTCAGGCTTCCACCCTGCTTTCCTTTCGAGTCTGAATACAGGAGACACATCTGAAGATCAGTTTAACCGTAGACTGAATCTGCATTTAATGACATGATGTTGCCAATTATCTCATCATAGTAATTCAACACTTACTTATATTCAGGCACCCGGACTTCTCCAAAGCTAAACCTGTGGTATTTACATGCTGGTATAAATTTGGTTACAATAAGAAGTTTGGTTAGAAATATTGGCCCAAATCTGGTGAACAGAACGTTGGAATCTAGACAAATCGCAGTCCCCCACCTTCCAACTCTAACTATGAACAAGTAATTACAAGTATCAAAAGTCCTGATGCAATGTCCACACAGGAATTACATGAAAAATGTAAACTCCCACTCGGAAAGTGCCCTACATCCAGAATCTTCCAGAAAAGTCTCCAATTCTGAGTTATCGTTGGAGATGTCAGACAATCCCACTTGGTTACATGCATATTTCCCAGGAAGTAGTAGGATAGTTAAATCCAGTTCTAACTCCTGGCTAACAATTGACTGACATCTACTAATGGCCCATCTATCAAACCCTTCAAATCTTGCCGGACTTTGTGATTATCCCTCCAACTCACTTGACTAAAATCACCAACTCCCACAAATACCCTAATCGACTTCCCAGTCTAATCCGCCAACTCCAATCTTCCAACTACTCCTTCCGTTCTTACCCAACTACACCTACCCACCACTTGACTTGACCTGTCTGCCAAACCTATCTATTCCCTTAACGACTTACCTGCCATGTTACCTCCTCGCTTCATTATCAACCTTATTCTTTCACCCACCTGTCCCTTACCCCTTCACCCACTTGGTCCCTACCCCTTCACCCACCATTTGGAGTTGGGGACCATGTGTAGTGTGTCAAAGTTTGTGGATGACACTAAGATGAGTGGTAAAGTGTGCGGAGGACTCTGAAAGTTTGCAGAGGGATATAGATAGTTTAAGTGAGTGGGCAAAGGTCTGGCAGATGGACCACCATGCTGGTAAATGTGAAGTCATCCATTTTGGTGGGAATATCAGTAAAAATGATTATTAGTTGAACGGTAAAAAATTGCAGCATGCTGCTGTGCAGAGGGACCTGGGTATCCATGTGCGTGAATCACAGAAGGTTGGTTTGCAGGTACAACAGGTAATTAAGAAGGCAAATGGAATATTGTCCTTCATTGCTAAGGGGATTGGGTTTAAAAACAGGTAGGTTATGTTACAGCTGTATGTGGTGCTGGTGAGGCCAGACCTGGAGTATAACGTACAGTTTTGGTCTCCTTTCTTGAGAAAGGAATAACTGGCACTGCAGTGGGTGCAGAGCAGATTCACTAGGTTGATTCCGAAGTTGAGAGGGTTGGCTTATGAGGAGAATCTGAGTAGACTGGGATTATATTCATTGGAATTTAGAAGAATGAAGGGGGATTTTAAAAAAAATCTCAAATTATGAAGGGAATAGACAAAATAGAAGCAGGGAGGTTGTTTCCACTGGCAGGTAAAACTAAAACAAGAGGGCACAGCCTCAAAATTAGGTGTAGCAGATTTAGGTGTGAGTTGAGGAGGAACTTCTTCACCCAAAGTGTTGTGAATCTGCAGAATTCTCTGCCCAGGCTTCCTCACTTAATGTTTTTAAAGTTAAGATAGATAATTTTTTGAACAGTAAAGGGTTATGGTGACAGGGTAGGTAAGTGGAGCTGAGGCCATGAAAAGATCAGCCATGATCTTATTGAATGCCAAAGCGGACTCGAAGGCCAGATGGCCTACCCCTGCTCTTGGTTCTTATGTTGTTATGCATGTTCCACCACCCCACTCTCTCACCCAACTGCTGCCTTAACCCCTCACCAATTAACCTTGCACATTTACCATCTCTCTTCAAAGAGGCTTTGGTCGTGGAAACTCTTTCCTTACCAGAAAACAGCATTAAGTAACATTCATGCCACACGACTGCCAGATAGTGACCATTTCCAAGAGAGAATCTAAGCAGCATTCTATGGCACTACCATTGCTGAACTGCTGATGTATGGGAACACCACCACCTTCAAGTCCTCCTCCAAGCCACTCACCATCCTGACCTGGAAATATATCGCAGTCCCTTCGTTGTCGCTGTGTGAAAATCCTGGAATTCCCAAGGGGATTGTGGCTCAACCCACAGCAGGTGAACTACAGCGGTTCAAGAAGGCAGCTCACCACCACCTTCTCAAGGGCAACTAGGGATGGACAATAAATGCTGGTCAGCCAGCGACACCCACAGCTCGCAAACAAAATATAAAAAAGTGTTTTCATTGTCAATATCCTGGGGTTACCACATTCCAGAACTTGAACTCGACCCATCAGGTAAGGGGCTATAAAAACAAGTCAGAGGCTAGCAATCCTAGCTCACCTCATGACTTCCCAAAGGATCTCTACCACATACAAGGCACAAGTCAGGAGTGTGATGGAATACTCCTCATTTGTCTTGATGAATGCAGCATCAATGACACTCAAGAAGCTTGACACCATCCGGGGCAAAACATTCCAGTTGACTGGCATCCCTCCACCACCAATGCTTAGTAGCAGCAGTGTATACCATCTACAAGATGCACTGCACAAAATAACCAATACCTTGGGCAACACCTTCCAAACCCAGGACCATCTGGAAGAACGAAAGCAGTAAATGCATGGGAACATCACTACCTGCAGGTTCCTATCCAAGCAACTCACCATCCTGACTTGGAATATATTGCCGTTCCTTCGCTGTCACAAGGTCAAAATCCTGGAATTCCCTCCCAACAATATAACGGGTCTATGTACAGCAAATGGTCTGTGTAATTTCAAGAAGTGAAGGTGCTGTCGTACAGAAATCACACTAGACCAAATTATAGTCCAACAGGTTCATGTGAAAACACAAGCTTTCAGAGCCTCACTCCTTCTTCAGGTGTTAGTGATTGAGGTGGTATCAAACACAGAATTTAGAAGCAAAAGATCGAAGGGTCACACCACTGATTAGGATGTGTTAAACAAACCGAAGATGCTGTTAAATCTTTAAGCAGTTAGAAGGTTTTAATCGATTAATATGTTGTGCGTAAATCCCCGAATTCTATATGAATCACTGTCCTGAGAGAACTAAAGGTTTTATCAGTGTAAGGAAGAAGTGACATTTTAGGTTAGATAGTGCATGTTAGGTGTGAGGCCTTGTTCCGAATCTGTTCGTGTTTTGATTTGGAGTCAGACTGTTTTTTTTCTAAAGTAGAAGTTTATAAAACTTCACATAGGCTGACTGTCTATAAATAGTGTGCCTTTTGAAAAATAGAATGTATCTGAAGATATTCATTCGCCCCATAGATTCACGTGTGTGTGTGTGTGAGAGAAAGAGTGTGCATGTGTGTGTGTATGGGAGAGAGAGAGAGTGTGCGTGTGTGTGTGAGTGTGACAGTGTATAGTGTAGTGGGGTCACCTGTAGTGCGACATGAACCCCAGATCTTCGTTGACGCCATCCTCATGGATAGCAAACTTGGCTATCAGCCTCTGCTCGGTGACTCTGCATTGTTGTGTATCCCAAAGCCCACCTTGGAGGATGTTTATCTGAAGATCCAAAGCCAAATATCTGAAGTGTTCTCCCACTGGGAGGGAATTTTCCTGTTCGGCAATTGTTGTGCGGTGTCCAAGCATCCGTTGTTGTAGCGTCTGCATGGTTTCGCCAATATACCATGCAGGACACGATGCTCAACTCATCGATCGCCAGTTCCAACATGCCACAGTGAAAAACTGTAATGATCTCCTCAGAAGATAAACATGGGATACGTCCAATAGGGTACCTTTCGTTGTACAGTACTTCCCCGCAGTGGAGATATTATGCCATGTTTTCACAGACTACAACACATTATCAACGATGATGAGCATCTTGCCAAGGTTTTCCCGATGCCTCCACTTATTGCCTTCAAACAAACACTAAACCTTAAACAGACCATTGTTCGCAGCAAACTACACAGCCTTCAGGACAACATTGACCACAACACCAAACAACCCTGTCATGGCAACCTCTGCAAGACATGACACACTCGCTCTCCCTCTCTACACATCCCACCCCCCCCCACCCCATATATACACACGTACACATTCTCTCTGTCTCTCTGTCTCTTTCTTTCTCTCCTCTATCCTCTCTCACAGACACACGCATACACACATATGAATCTATTGGGTGAATTTGTACTTGCAGATACATTCTAGGTTGTTCGAAAAGCACACAATTTATAGACAGTCAGTCAATGTGGAGATTTTTAAACTCCTACTTTAGGAAAAAACAGTCTGACTCCAAACCAACACATAAACAGATTCTGAACAAGGCCTCACACCTAACATGCATTCTCTGACCTGAAATGTAACCTCTTCTTTACACTGATAAAATATTTAGTTTTCTCAGGACAGTGACTTGTAAGGAATTTGGGGATTTATATACACATAGTAATTAAAACCTTCTAACTGATTAAAGATTGAACAATATCTTAGGTTTGTTTAGTACATCCTCATCAGTGGTGTGACCCTTTGACCTTTTACTTATAAATTCTGTGTCTGATACCACCTCTCTCACTAACACTTGAAGAAGGAGTGAGGTTCCAAAAGCTTGTGTTTTCAAATAAACCTGTTGGACTATAACCTGGTGTCATGTGATTTCCTCAGTTCAAGACAGCTGCTCACTACCACCTTCTCGAGGGCAAGTGGGGATAGGCAATAAATGCCCAGTAACACCCACATTCCCTAAATAAATAAACATAAAAGCAACTAGCGCTGCAAAAACAGGGTGCGGCATCTATAAAGGTACTCTCAGAAGATCACGAGTCTTTGAGATTCTGTTCCTGAAAAAGTGGTGTAAGGCAAAGCCCTGGAATATCTTTATGGCAGAGACTGTTGGATATATGGTAAGTAAAGGGGTGAAAGGTTATTGGAGTAGGCAGGAATGTGGATTTGGCATTACTTTCAAATCAACCATGATCCTACTGAAAAGTGGAGTGGGCTTAACACAAATTGGAAGATTTGGATCAATAGTATTTTGCAGCGAACAACATTCTGTTACCATTAGAAAGTACAACTTTAGACATTCTTCTCATATTGTTGGAGGTATTATTTCTTGATCCACTTTGTCATATTTGCTTGTAAATTACAGCAGCTACTTTTACTTATATCCCAGTCTAAAGATAGAAAGGAATAAAGTGAACTTTTTTTTTGAACCATGAGGAATAAAACAGCAAACCACCTCATCAAACATTGTTTAATCTCCAACATCCACAGCCTTCTGTCATTGTCACTGAGGAAATGACACAGAGACTAACGCATTTAGAATCCTCAGCCTCTTTTACTTAGAGTCTAACAATGCTGCTAATGCCTTGTGACACGATCATTCAGTGGTAATGATCACCTTTGGGGATTTTCAAGTGTTGTGTCTCTTTGACCATTGGTGCCGAATTGTAATCAATAAATCTGCCAGGTTGACTTTTCATGTTGCATCTCCTGCTGGAATTGAATGAACACAGCTATTACTGATCAGGAAATCCCCCAGGCTTTGTTTGTGTATGTGTGAATGGAAGTATAAAACAAGACTGCAATTGATAGCTGTTTCTTTTGACCTGAAGGGAGCAGGCACTTTGGGAACAGCAAGATGAGAGGCGCCGTTGTTACTAGATGAATTTACACTCCCCAACAGTGCACCTTAATGTTTAACAAGTTTCTCAGTTTATCTGGCAGGACCGTGGCTGCCAACTCAGTTGGGTATATTCTGAGAGATTTTATCAAATCAAAGTATCAGAGAATCTTACCTGTGGAAAAGATTGTGGCTGTGCTGGCCATCCTCGGGATGAAATGGCTGCTCACTTTAAAATGTCCTGATTCCAAATTTGAGCAATTTATCATCTGGCTGCGATACCTTCCTTCAGCAATTGGAAAGTGAAGAGACTCTTTCTTATTTGACACAATCTTGACTGTTTGTCAAGTGAGGATTTTCTTTTCCCCACATCTCTGATATTTTACAATTAATTAACTCAGGTGTGCGAAAGGAAATAGCAACAAAACCACTTTTTAAAGATGCAGGTGCCTCGAAGGCTTTTCTTTAGTTTGCCTTGCAAAAGTTACGCAGATATTATTCTTCAGTTCCTGGAACATTCCAGTCAATCCTGGAAGCTTGAAAATTGACAATCTGAGGAAAGATCCTTGTGTTATCTGCGCCACATGATGTAAGACGCTGGATCTGATGAATTTGTACTTTGGGTGCAGAGCTTGAGGGGCTTCATTGAGGGGCTTACATTGGGAATTCAGGTGCTGAGGGCAACAAGTACTCTCGGCTGGCCGGAAAATCCTGGGAATTCTGCTGTCAGGTGTCACCAGTGTGGAAAGCCCTTCGCTCAAAGTTTGAAAATCAGCCTAGTTATTCGTAGGTCAACTTCCCAGCTGCACGTAGTGTTGTGGTGTGTGGTGCGGGGCAGTTGGAAAGTTACCCGCTGTGCCTGGAGTTAGATTGCTTTAATGAGCAAAAAGGTTTTCATGTCATTCAGCTCTACAAGGCCAGGTGATCACAGGATTCATTCTTTGATTTTGAGGATTCACGCATAGCCAAATGGTTTTGGATCTTGCTCAGTTCCCTCTGAGAGATCAATACAATATGAGCTGTAATGGAATAGGTAGAGTCAGAGACACGCGGTGGGTGGGGAGTGTAGGATAGTGGATTAAGTCTGACTGTGTAATATCCTCATGTTTATATCACAGAATGTGGTGCAATGTCGCATGATTTTGCTCTCTGTTGCAGACGAAGTGGAACCATTGTGAGGCAGTCGTTATATAAAAGCTATTGGCCCAGAGATTCTGATGGTCAGACAATCACCATTCCAGTGTAGATAGGAACGGCACATGGTCACCCTGTGGAATCTCCATCATAGCAGACTCTGAAGAAACTGAAGGTTGCTCGGTAATTACCCCAGGCCCGGACCCCTCTGAATGTCTCCATTTGAATCCGAGTAAATAGTTACTCGGGAAAGTTTATACTTGTAAATGCTTAGTCTTAACTCCTGAGTAACAATTCAAGTGACTCCATACTTACCTCACCCCACCCCCCCACTACACCAATCCCTGACACCTTATGCCCACCAACCCCCTGATACCCCCGGGTGTGCTTGTGACTTTCCCCACTCTACACCTGATGCCCCTTCCCCTGCTGCTAAAACCGATGCACCCCACCCCTAGATCCAGCACCCACCCTCCCTGCCCCATCCACCAGATCCAATTTATTATGCTCTAACCATTGCAACATGAGCATGGTCCCCTTGCCACCTAGCATTCTACCCACTGACACCCTTCCCCTTCACATCCTACCCACCTTACACCCGAACCATCTGCTATCCTACTGTCTGGCTTCCTAGCCCCAACCCAGCTGGCACCATAGGACCAACTAGTCCATGGCACCCCACACCCCCAATACATCCTGCACCCTACCCTCCTAGCACATTAATGTCGCATTTAGCTTACAGACATTTTCCAATCAATGTGTTCAGAAATTTTGGTACATGTCTCTAGAGCAGTTGGGACTTGAACTAGGGCCTCCTGACTCAGAGGTAGGGACTCTACCTCTGTGCCATAATAGCCCTTCCATACTTACCATTTGCCAGTAGCTTTCAAAGTGGCAGTTGGTGACTCTGGACCTACATATTTCAGAACACAGCAGCTGACTGCTGTAAGAAAGGGACGGAGTTTGTTTCTCCCCAACAGCTCTGTATCACAAAAGAACTGTCAGAAAAGAAGCGTTTCTGGAGGGGCAGAGTGGCAATCTGCATGGGACTGCCATTCCTTAGAAAGTGCTTTGTTTACCTCTGCAAATATGTAAATATCCCTCTACACCACAGCCAGGCAAAGGACAATGTTAAGGTCAGGATTGGAAATGGGTGAGGTAAGGCCCAGGATCAAATAATATACAATTGTAGCAATGTGGGTTGGAACTTAACAGCCCATTGTGCTGTATCTTCATTAGATGGAGAATACTAATGGTGACTTAACCTGACCCTGTAGAGGGTCACTACACCTCAGACAAAGGTAGAGGTTGAGAAGGAAAGTCCTTCATAGTATCCTCAGCCAGTGCAGGAATTGAACCCACATTATTAACATCACTCTGCGTTACAAACCAGCCGCCAAGCCAACTGAGATAACCAACCCTCTTGTATTTCTTATTGAACAAGGCAGGCTTGGCGTGAAGGCCCTTGACTCTGCAGTTCCATGAGGAAATTGTTCCTTTAAAGATCAAGTTTGGCACTTGAGCTGCATCTCAGCACATCTCTTTCGAATGGAAAAAGATTCTCGAGTCTTGGCCCATTTCCGAAGACTAATACATGTGCAATTGACAGGAAAGGTGGTACACTACTGAACTATAGTTTTGTTAGCATCTGGATTCGTTGCGAGTTATACCGTCATAAAGACAGTTTTATTTTCATTGACAATTTGAATCTCTTTCTACAAGTTTAAAAACGATATTTTAAGAGAAAAATATTCATGAGGCTCTTGCCAGCAGTTGCTTTTGAGGTATTTTATTTGTCCACTTCTTTCGGGGCTTTTAGCCCAGTTATCATTTTGTATTGTAACTTTATCCTTTTAGCTTTTTCTCATCCACCTGATCTAGTTTCTGTAATTGTAGGGGAAGATGGATGATGTGCTCCCATGTCAACACTAACACCCAATATGGTGGCTGGAAAGTAGCATAGGTATGATTTCTGCCTCTGCCCTACCAGAAAATAATGTACAAATTGGGTACACACTGAAGTGAGGCCTAAATAAGCATTGATCCATATCCTTGCCTTTGGAGACTTCTTTGTGAGCTATTGTCCTTTGGTATTGTCCTCAAGAAAGTTGAAATTTTGGTTACATATACATCATCACAAATATGACTTTCTCAAAGAAAGTCATGAATTATGCTGTAGGATTTCAACAGTTCATAACTCACATTCTCAAGTTTGCATTTAAGTTATTGGCTTTGCTCAAGATTCAGCTGAAAAGGTCATACCACACATTAGGCAGTGTGATCAATTTGTCCTGGTTCAACATAACTTCAGAGATTATTAATGTCTGTAGGCACAGAATCAAGGCTGGGAATTTAGAGAGAGAGCTCATATTTCTACGACTCTCAGAACATGCCCTAAAGCACTTCACAACCAATAAACTGATGTCGTGAAACACAGCAGACGTTGTGCACTAAACAAATCCCCCACAATGAACAGTCGTTTAGTGATTGCAATGAGGTCAGCCAGCTGCACGTCATAGAATATGAGTTCCCTGATGGGGGCTGTTAATGTGGACCAATCAGGGAGACCTGGCTGATATAAAAAGATGAATGCCAGGGATATTGAGGCCTGGAATGTCTGACTCAATCAGAGGCAGTGCTATTGTCAAAGGCTATGCATTTGTAAATAAGGGGTGATTGGTGATGGGATGCTGGCCTTTGAAGAGTTATTTCAAGTGGGATAAATGGCCTTTTGACCCAAAAACGAGAGCGGTACTGCTGAAGCAAGCACATTCCACTGAAGTCATGCAGATGTTCTGTTTTGTTAGAGGTGCCATCTTTTGGGGAAGACATTAAAGTCTGGCCTGCATCTGCGATCCCGTTGTGTACATATCGGCTGCTACATATATGACACAACTTTATTAACCGCATTTGAAAACCAGAACAAAGGCAGTTGAGCATCCTTGAGATATCCTAAGTGAGGTGAGAAACACTAAATGAACAGAAGCTATCTTCCTGAGTATTTCATTGGCTATAAGTTCCTTTAAACATTCTAGGGTTGAGCAAGACGCTATATAAGTGTAACTTCTTTCTATCTTAAGTAATTGCGCAGCTCCCTACATATTGGAGAGTGGTGTTGTGTGGGTCAGTGTTACTGGTGGAACAGTCTCTTGATAGTCAATGCAAAAGTGATTTTTGGATTATCTTCCAGTCTCCAAGTGCAAATCATGCTGAGTATCTATGCAACAACCAGAGACTACAGACTAGGGTTATCGGATAGGCCAGTAAAGGCTGAGATGAGGAGAAATCTCTTCACCCAGAGAGGGTGAGCCTGTGGAATTCTTTATCCCCACTGAAGGCAGTTGAGGCCAAAACATTGATTTCAAGAAGAAGTTAATGCAGTTTTCAGGGCTAAAGGAATCAAAGGATATGAGAAGAAAGCGGGAATAGAATGCTGAGTTGGATGATCAACCATGATCGTATTGAATGACAGGTCAAATTTTCTATTTACTATGTTTCTATGAGCCAATAACACAGTGCACAATCACACAGATGCTGACTGACTAACACAGTGATCGTATTCGTGGGATGCTTGCAGAGCTCGTTCAGAGAGCAACATTTTCTTCAGCACCCGTGTGTCATACTTCACTCTCTAATGAGC
Source organism: Ginglymostoma cirratum (assembly GCA_024137785.1). Taxonomy (NCBI): domain Eukaryota; kingdom Metazoa; phylum Chordata; class Chondrichthyes; order Orectolobiformes; family Ginglymostomatidae; genus Ginglymostoma; species Ginglymostoma cirratum. The sequence continues at coordinate 22,701,074 of JAHRHZ010000033.1, read as the reverse complement.
AGAAAATATACCTGCAGCATACTGTAACCACTGAAACATCAAGGATCCTCGTTGATTTCCAGAACAGAAGCTGACATAACTGAGGTGATGCAGTAGGACTAAACTACATGTCAGTCCAAATAGTTTAAAAAAAGGCATCTGTCAGAAAACAGGAGCTGCCAAAAAATGGGAAGAAAGTAAAAGGTTGTGATTATTCAGTGAAAGTGACAACTTTCTACTGTTTGTTGAAATTATCAATTAGAAATTTGAATCTGACAGACAACAAAGGAAGTGATGCATAATTTGTTTAAGAGAAAGAATATAATATCAAACAAATTTGCTGACTGCAAAGTGCAAGGTTGGATTTCGAACTGAATTCACTGATCTGAGGTGCATCATTTTTCTTTCCAGCCGATCACTGGCAAGCTTGCACATGCTGATTCAGAGAATCGAAGTTTAGCCAGTAATAGGGAAAGCAAATGGAATGTTGGGCTTTTTATTTCAAACAGAATGGAGTATAAAAACTGGGAGGTCTTGCTAAAACTTTGCAAGACACTCGTAAGACCACAGCTGGAATACTGAACAGTTTAGTTCCTTTATATAAGGAATAATATACTGGTTTCGGAGGCAGTCCAGAGAAGGTTCATTAGGTCAACTCAAGGTATGGAGAGATTTTGTCGTAAGATGTGGTTGAGTAGGTTGGATCTGTACTCAATGAAAAACAATGAGAGGACATCTCACTGAAATTTATAAGCTTCTTCGGGGACTTGGCTGGGAAGATGCAGAGAGGTTATTTCCCCTTATGGTAGAGTCTAGGACCAGAAGGTATTATCTCAGAGTAAGGGTTTGCCCAGATAGGATAGAGATTGGGAGGAATTTCTTCTTTCCAAGGATAATGAATCTGTGGAAGTCTTTAGTGGAGAGGGCTGTAGAGGCTGGGTTATTAAGTATTTTCATGGCTGAGATAGAGAGATTTTTTAATCAAAAAGGGAATCATGATTTATGAGGAAAAGATAGGAAAGGGGAGTTAAGGATCATCAGATCATCCATGATCTCATTGAATAGCAGAGTGGACTATATGGGGCTGAATTGTCCACTTCTGCAATAGAAATGTTATATCACAGAAATGTGCAAGGGGAAAATATGACTGAGAAGCTGGCGCTGCACACTAGAGATAGCAAGAACTGCAGATGCTGGAGACAGAGATAACACAGCGTGGAGCTGGAGGAACACAGCAGGCCAGGCAGCATCAGAGGAACAGGAAAGTTGACTTTTCGGGTTGGGACCCTTCTTCAGAAAACTACACACTAGACATTTTTTAAAGATATCGCTGTGGTTTTGGCTTGCATTGAACGCTGTTTTGTAAAAAATGCCTCTTTATACCATGCAGTGAACGATATGAGGACAACTGATCATCAGTCCTCAGTAATAAGAGGTACTGCAGATGCTGGAGAATCCGAGATAACAAGCATGGGGCTGGATGAACACAGCAGGTCAAGCAGCATCATAGGAGCAGGAAAACTTGACGTTTCGGGCCTAAACCCTTGAAGGGT
>JAHRHZ010000033.1:22688073-22699142 GCA_024137785.1 Ginglymostoma cirratum | reverse complement strand
ACCCTTCAAGGGTTTAGGCCCGAAACGTCAAGTTTTCCTGCTCCTATGATGCTGCTTGACCTGCTGTGTTCATCCAGCCCCATGCTTGTTATCAGTCCTCAGTGAGTCTTATTTCACCTTACTAAATAGTATTTTGGCATTCTTACTGGTGCTTTGAGGATCAAATTCCATCATTTGAAAACTACAAACAGGGGGCCTTTTAAGTGCAAGAGCAGCAGAGGTTATCAGCCAGCAAATATAAATCGGGGGAAAAACCATTGGGGCAAATGCTGGTGTAACAAGCATCAGAAAGAATTAGGCCTCTTCTCTCCATACTACCTCGACTAAAATTATTGATTACAATCCAAGGAATGCTGTAACAAGGTTAATGTAGAAATTCCGAAACAGAGGAAGGCAATGAGGTAACAAGGTGTGGAGCTGGATGAACACAGCAGGCCAAGCAGCATCATAGGAGCATACAAGGCAATGAGGTAGCTGCTTCATTCATAAATAGAGGAAGTGTGCCAGTGGGACAGACAGAGGCATAATAATGACAGTGGAGCTGGGACTGAAAACAGAGCACGATAAACAATTAGAGCACAAACAGGACATAACATCCATGGGGAATAGTGCAAAATCACAGCAAGGTCAGAAATGGGGCAACATAAAGCCTGATGTAAAAGAAGCAATAATAAACCCAAAAACAGATCACTGAGTGGAGCCATGAAGCAGGTCAGAACATGGCTCGGCTGTAATATGAAGTTCTGAATTGAAATACAAGTGAGATACAAACCAGTAGTAAATTCCAGAGGTCCAGGAATGGCAAATAGCCTGTATCATAGAAACATAAAATCCCTGCAGTGCAGAAAGAAGCCACTTGACCCATAAAGTCTGCACTGATCCTCCAAAAAGCATCCTACCCCGAACCACCCTCCAACCCTATTCCTGTAACCCTGCATTTACTAAGGCTAACCCTGTAGCCTGCACATCCCTGGATACTAAGGGGCAATTTTCCACAGCGAATCCACCTAACCTGCACATCATTGGACTGTGAGAGGAAACTGGAGCACCTGGAGGAAACCTACGCAGACATGGGGAGAATATGCAAACTCCATGCAAATAGTTACCCAAGACTGGAATCAAACCCAGGTCCCTGGCACTGTCAGGTAGCAGTGCTAACCACAGAACCACCATGCCACCCCAGTACGGATCAATCTACCCCTGGAATCAACCTAGACAAAGGTTTCAGAGATTTTTTAAAAGTCCCCAAACTGCCTGACCAGCTTAACAGCCCCAATCAAGGAACTCTATGAGATCCACCTGGCTGACATTTTTCCAATTGCTATAGAGAAGAAACCATGGAAGCAGTTTTATAGTCTTTGATGACAAGATCAGTTGGGTTGGCTTTTGTTGATCCAAGGTTTGCTGCTCAACTCTTTTCTGAATGTCTTTCACAAGCCTGTGGAAAAACAGTGTGGCTGTTTCACTTGTGATAAGTCTCTTTGACTTATCCAATTCAAAATCACAACTTGCGCATCTGCTGAGGGAAAGATAAGCTGGTTTCATCAGGCTCAAAGTGGCTTACTGCAGAGAACTGATGTAAAGTTTTTGGCTGCTGCAACTCTGCTGGTTTATCTTCTGATCTAATTGGTTTGTGCACTATGGCCTAATTATTAATGACAAAGGTCCTCTGAAAATGAACAACAGAGGACATTTGTTATTAATAATTAGGCCATAGTGCACAAACCAATTAGATTCACTTGTAAACAACATTTGGGGTCTAGTTCTCCTGCACAGTACTGGAATCCACAGTGAGACAAACAAGTATTTACAATAGGTATCAAATTTCTCAATTTCAAAACATATAGCAATTATTGCAAATCAATGCGTTTCAATTCAGTTCTTTCTCATTTCAGTTCACATTTTAAAAAAGCAGGGCATTAAAAAGAATTGGTTTCTACAATAGTAACAAGGAATATTGATATTTGGGCTAAAGTTAGAACATAGAACATAGAATGTAGAACAATGCAGCATAGGAACACATCCTTCAGCCCAATATGTTGTGCCGAACATGACACCAAGTTAAACTAATCCCTTCTGCCTGCCCTTGGTCCATATCCCTCCATTCCTTACAAGTTCATGTGCTTATCTAAAAGCTCCTTAAACACTCCTATTGTATCTGCCTCCACCATCACCCCTGGCAGTGCATTCCAGGCTCCTATCGCTCTGTGTATAAAACTTTACCCTCACATCTCCTTTGAGCTTTCCCCCTCTCACCTTAAATGCATGCCCCCTAGTTTTAGACATTTCAACTCTGGGAAAAAGATTCTGACCGTCAGCCCTATCTATGCATTTCATAATCTTATAGATTTCTATTAAGTCTCTCCTCAGTTTCCACCATTTCAGAGAAGACAACCCGAGTTTTTCTAGCTTCTCCTTATAGTTCATACCTTCTAATCCAGGCAGCACCCTGGTAAACCTCTTCTACACACTCTCCCAAACCTCCACATCCTTCCTATAATGTGGTGACCAGAACTAAATGCAATACTCTAAGTATGGCCTAACCAAAGACTTATAAAGCTGAAACATGAAATCCTGACTCACGCACTCAATTTCCCAACCAATAAAAGCAAACATGCCCTATGCTTTCTTTACCAACCTATCTACTTGCGTGGCCACTTTCAGGGAGCTATGTACTTCAACCCCAAGATCCCTCTGTACATCAACACTGTTCAGTGTCCTGCCATTAGCTGTACACTTTTCCTTAACATTTGATCTCCCAAAGTGCAGCACCTCACACTTAAATGGATTAAACTCCATCTGCTATTTCTCTGCCCATATCAGCAACTGATCTATATCCTGCCGTATCCTTTGACAACCTTCTACACTATCCACAACTCCACCAGTCTCTGCAAACTTATTAACCTAACCATTTACATTTTCATCCACGTCATTTATTTATATCACAAAAAGAAAAGGTCCTAGTATGGAGATCCTTGCAAAACACTACTATTCACGGAGCTCCAGCCTGAAAAGCACCTTCCACCACTACCCTCTGATTTGTCTGGGCAAGCCAATTCTGAATTCAAGTGGCCAAGTCTCCTTGGATCCCATGCATCTCAATCTTCTGCATAAGCCTACCATGAGGGACCTTGTTAAAAGCCTTACTAAAATCCATGTAGACAACATTCACTGCTCCACCCTCATCGATCACCTTTGTCACCTTCTTGAAAACTTCAATCAAGTTAGTAATACATAACCTGCCTGCACAAAGCCATGCTGGTTGTCCCTATTTTAACCATGCTTTTCTAAATGCGCATAAATCCTATCCGTAAGAATTCTCTCTAACAGCTTCCCAACCACCGATATGAAACTCACCAGTCTGCAGTTTCCTGGATTGTCTCTATTAGTTAAGCTACTACACTTTGCTGGGCCACATACTTCCTGGGGGGGTTATGAAGTGATCCCTGGAGTAATATAAAGTTTGAGGCTTTCATACCCTCAAGTCAGAGTCACATCATGAGCATGTCTCTTAAGGAACAATGATGGGGATAAAATACAACAGATTCAGAATTTCAACTCGTGAGTAAAAAGCTACTCAGAGGGTCTACTACAGTCTGACTGACTGGATGGAGGCCTGGAAATATAACGTAGCAAAGAATTGTCAACTTGAACAAATATTTATTGTTCTTAAGATTGGCTTTGACATGTTGACATAATGGTGTTGCATAAACATTCTGACAGAAAGAAGTAATGTTCTCAGAATTCAGAATTCTCCCCAGAAGCAACATTATAATTGTAAATTTGGAACTGACATATTTTTTGTACTTTACCTTCTGTTTTGCCCTCTTTGCAATTCCATGAGCACCAGTTTCAAGTGAGAGAACAGACAAGCCTTTCTGTGGATGAAGTCAGAAATCACATGGTACCAGGTTATAGTCCAACAGGAACAAAAACAGAAGTTGTTGGAAAAGCTCAGCAGGTCTGGCAGCATCTGTGAAGAGAAAATCAGAGTTAATAGTTCGGGTCCGGTGACCCTTCCTCAAAACTGACAGTCGCCATCAGTTAACTGTGATTTTCACTTCACAGATGCTGCCAGACCTGCTGAGCTTTTCCAGCAATTTCTGTATTGATTCCTGATTCACAGTATCCACTGTTCTTTCGGAATTTTTTATAGTCCAACAGGTTTATTTGAAACCACAAGCTTTCGAAACCTTGTTCCTTCTTCAGGTGTTAGCGAGAGAGGTAGCATCAGACAGAATTTATAAGTAAAAGATTAAAGGGTCATTCCACTGAAGAGGATGTATTAAACAGCCATAAGATGCTGTTAAATCCTTAATCAGTTAGAAGCTTTTAATTGATTAATGTGTATATCTAAATTCCCAAATTCCTTACAAGTCACTGTCCTGAGAGAACTAAAGGTTTTATCAGTGTAAATAAGAGGTGATATTTTAGGTCAGAGAATGCATGTTAGGTGTAAGGCCTTGTTTAGCATCTGTTTGTGTTTCGGTTTGGAGTCAGACTGGTTTTGTTTCTAAAGTAGGAATTTATAAAACACCACATTGACTGACTGTCTATAAATTGTGTGCATTTTGAATTTGTATATCGACAAATACAAATTGTGTGAGAGGGAGGGAGAGAGAGGGTATGCATGTGAGTGGGGAGAGAGTGTGTTTGTGTGTGTGTGTGATGGGGTGGGAGGGAGAGAGAATGTGAGTGTGTGTGTGTGAGTGATGGGGTTAGAGAGTGAGTATGTGTGTGTGTGTATGTGTGTTCATGTGAGTGTGTGTGTAAGTATATGCACGTGCATGTGAGAGTGTATAGTGTAGTGGAGTCACCTGTAGTGCGACATGGACCCAAGATCCTGGTTGAGGCCGTCCTCATGGGTACCGAACTTAGCTATCAGCCTCTGCTCGGCAGCTCTGCATTGTTGTGTATCCCAAAGTTCACCTTGGAGGATGTTTACCCGAAGATCCGCGGCCAAATATCCTTTACTGTTGAAGTGTTGCCTGACTGGGAGGGAACACCCCTTTCTGGCGATTGTTGCGCGGTGTCCATTCATCCATTGTTGTAGCGTCTGCATGGTCTCACCAATATACCATGCCTCCGGGCATCCTTGCCTGAGCATATGAGATAGATAACGTTGGCCGAGTCTCATGAGTATCTGCTGTGCACATGGGTGGTGTTCCCTCATGTGATGGTAGTATCCATGTCGATGATCTGTCATGTCTTGCAGAGGTTGCCATTACAGGGTTGTATAGTGTTGTGGTTGATGTCATCCTGAAAGCTGGGTAGTGTCGAGAAGTGGAGCCACGGGCAAGGTCTTGACAAGGCACTCATCGTCATTGATAATGTGTTGAAGGCTGCGAAGAACATGCCGTATTTTCTCCGCTCCCGGGAAGAACTGGATGATGAAGGGTACCCTATCGGATGTATCCCGTGTCTGTCTTCTGAGGGAGTCATTACAGTTTTTCACTGTGGCTTGTCGGAACTGGCGATCGATGAGTTGAGCATTGTATCCTGTTCCTATAAGGGCGTCCTTCAACACCTTCAAGGGTCTGTCGTGTTCCTCCTCATACAAACAGATCCTGTGTATGTGAGTGAGGTACTGAGATGTCTGTCCCTGATAGAGATGAATGTGTCCAAGATTGACACTGATTCTAAAGAGTAGTCCATGGTAAGTCTGATGGTGGGATGAAACTTGTTGATATCGTTATGTAGTTGTTTCAGTGATTCCTTGCCATGAGTCCAAAGGAAGAAAATGTGGTCAGTTTATCTGGTGTATAGCATTGGTCGGAGGTTCTGTGCACCAAAGACGTCTCGTTCAAACTTGTGCATGAAAAACGTTGGCATGTTGGGAAGTAAATGTGGTCCCCATGGCTGTTCCGTGTGTCTGGGTGAGGAACTGGTTGTTGAAGGTGAAGACGTTGTCACCAAAGATGAAGCGGATGAGTTGTAGGATGGCGTCTGAAAATTGGCAGTTGGTGGTGCTGAGTACTGAGGCTTTTGCAGCGATGCTGCCGTTATGGGGGATACTGGTGTAGAGTGCCGAAACATCCATTGGCGAATGTTCCTGGTTTGACCGGTCCGTGGGTGCTGAGATTCTGTAAGAAATCTGAAATGTTGCGACAGAAGTTGGGGGTTCCCTGTACAATGGGTTTCAAGATGCCCTCAAAATAGCCAGAGAGGTTCTCACACACCAGGACATCCGGGTGTGTTGGATTTGTGCATCTTTGGAAGGCAGTAGAAGTCCCCAGTGTGGGAAGTCCGCAGGATGAAAGTGCATAGGGTACTCTGAAGGACTGGATCAAAAATTTTGACGAGTTGTTCAGCTAACAGGTGTTTTGTTTGGTTGGATCGACAAGTAGTTGTCCATACTGTTCCTAGTTGTTCAGCTGCTGGTACACTTCCTTGCAGTACTCCGTTCTATTCTGTATGACAATGGCCCCTCCTTTGTCTGCTGGTTCAATGACAATATTGCAATTGGTCTTGAGAGCACGGATGGCATTGCATTGTGCCTGGGTGACGTTTTGCCTTACCTTGTGAGTGTGGCTAATGAATCTGGCATTCACGCATTCTCTGATTGATTGAGCATACCTGTCAAGCCCCAAACAACAGTCCTCTGCAAGGGTCCAATTCAACTCCTTCTTTGCCCGCTCCCCCGTGGATCTCTCTGTTGTCTGATCTGGTTCGTTGGTTGTCTCATTGGGCTCACTGCTGACATCTTGGAAGAATTCCCAGAGCCTGTCTCACTAACACCTGAAGAAGGAGCATGGCTCTGAAAGCTTGTGTTTTCAAATAAACCTGTTGGTCTATGACCTAGTGTCATATGATTTCTGACCTTGTCCACCTCAGTCCAACACCAGCACCTCCACATCATTTCTGTGGACTGACAGCAACACTATTGGAAGTGGTCACTGTAGCTAGTGTCTTCCATAACCATGGAGGAAGCTCCAGTTCACATTTCAGAAATGGCTCAGATTCTCAACGAAGTCTTCCAGTCCACGCTAATACATTTCAGTTCCAGTTTTTAGGTGGATTTTAGTAAAATCAGAATCTGTTCTATAACAAACAAGCCTGAGACACTCACCTCTGTCCCAGCAAGTTGCATTCACTGTTCATTCCACCCACATTAGCATCAGTCAGTTTTCTTTTTGCTGCTTGTCTGAGAGAGTCTAATATTTATTCCTTGCTAGTTTACACCTTTTGGTGCTTTATTCATGCTCCAGTAATGTTACCTGAAATATCAAAATGTGCAGTGAACAGAGATTTATCTCAAAGCATTCTGGCATGGAAAAAGATCTCTTTTATACTGTAGGTTTGGCTTCACTGGCAATATTTGAATTTGACACCATTAAAGTTAGCAGATAGATTTTAATAATTTTTATTTGTAAATTTAAGGCACAATAGTAACATTAATTTATTGTTTTAAAAGAGTGGGAGCTTTGGAATTTCCAGGTATGCTTCACTTAAGTTCTCATTTGTCTGAATACTGTGTATAAATACTGCACTTAAGTACTCATGAGGAGGCAGCGGTACTCACAGGTAAATGATTTTAATGAGAATTTTACGGTTGAATCATTCACTAATCAGACACAGGTAAACAACTGAATTCACAAACTAATCCCCACTTCTTTATGCACATGTGAGGCATTTAGGCCTTTGTTCCCAGTTGGCCATTTAGTGAAGAACCTTTCCTGTTAAACTGACAATTCTCTTGGCTGGTAGGAGGAAAGCAATGAATCACTGAATTATTGGTGTCCTGGGGGCTGTTTATATGCAAAAAGAAAGACCAAGTGTATGTTTTCACAAACTGTTTCATGACTATGGAAAGCAGGTCAGAATTTATCCTTTGGTGTCAGGACTGAAAGTTCATTAACTGATTCAAGACTTTCTTAAATTTTTAAATTGCAACAGATTATTAATATACTTCATAGAAAATAAGAGAAAGGAAAATGATCTTCCATTCAGTGTAAATTCAACGAAAAAACCCATTAATTAGCCTGACTGCCTCATGATTTCCCCACCTATAGTACCTTTCCTGCTCTTTGCTTCTGATCCAGAGCTCAGCTTGAGAATATCATCCATTTTTAAGATCAATTACTCTCACCTCTTCAATTTGTCTGTCACCACCACAACCTTGGCCCCAGTGCTGCAGAAATCTTTATGCAAGCTTTTGAGAGCTGTAGGGGGTGTCTTAATATTGTAGAGTAATGCCAAGAATGCAGTGGTGACACCACCGTTCATTACACCTCCCCTGAATTTAATATCCATTGGCATCAAGAACGAAAATTACCTGCAGTTTTTACAATCCTGGTAACATTCTAAATCTCCTCTTCATTATCTCCTAGACCTCGACATTTTTCCTAAATGGTGGTGGCCCCCGTTGAATACAATATTCCACCTGTGGTCGAACTAATCCTCCATGAATGTTTATATAACTTCCATGTTCATGCACTCTGTGGTCATATTCAGAAATCTGAAGACTCCAAATGCTTTTCAGCTTTTTCCACAAGAATTTAAGATATAGGAGCAGGATTAGGCTATTTAGCCCGTAGAGTCTGTTCTGCCACTAAATATGATATGTTTCTCAATCCCATTCTCCAGCCGTCTCCCCTTACCAATCAAGTACCTATCTATCTCTGTCCTAAATACACGCAATGATTTCACCTCCACAGCCCTCTGAGTTCTGCAGATTAGCCACCTTCTGGCTGAAGACATTCTTCTTCCTCTCAGTTCTAATGAAGAGTCACCAGACTTGAAACATTGACTCTGCTTTCTTCCCACAGAAGTTGCCAGAACTGCTGAGTCTCACCAACAATTTCTGGTTTCGTTTCAGATCTCCAGCATGCGCAATTCTTGTTTTTATGTCAGATTTCTCATGTCACTGTAGCCTCTTTAAAATAGTGCCATTTCTTTTACATTAACTCTCCTCATGCTTCTTACATATAAAAAAAACCATCAGACTTTACTGGTCTGTCTGTGTCCTCCTAAAATCTATTGCTATCCTTGTTACATTACATGTCATTTCCAAATATTGAAATTATGCTCGGCATCTGCAAGTCCAAATCGTTATAAAAGTCAAAGAAGATTTTGTTTTGTTTCTTTATTCTTACATGGGATATGGACATCGTTGGCAGGATCAGTTTCATTGTCCACATCCAGTTGACACTGAACTGAGTGGATGGACACAACAAAGGGGAGTTAAGAGTTAACCACATCACTGTGGGTCTGGAGTCATATGTCAGCCAGATCAGGTGAGGATAGCAGATGTCCTTCCTTAACTGACATGATGTGGAGGTGCCGGTGTTGGACTGGGGTGGACAAAGTCAGGAGTCACTTGACGCCAGGTTACAGTCCAACAGATTTATTTGAAATCACAAGCTTTTGGAGCTGATGAAAGAACAGCACTCCAAAAGCTTATGATTTTGAATAAACCTGTTGGATTAGAACCTGTTGTCATGTGACTTCTGACTTAAAGGACAAGAACAAAGAACAAAGAGCAAAGAACAAAGAGTAATACAGCACAGGAACAGGCCCTTCAGCCCTCCAAGTCTGCACCGACACAAAATGTGTCCTTCCATACTAAAACTCTCTTCACTTACAGGAGACATATCTCATTATTCCCTTCCTATTCATGTATTCATCCGGGTGCTTCCTAAATGCTGCTATTGTGTCTGTTTCTGCCACTTCCTCTGGCACCGCATTCCAGGCACTCACCACCCTCTGCGTGAAAAGCTTGCCTCGCACATCTCTTTTGAACTTGCCCCCTTGCATCTTTCACCCGTGTCCCTTATTAATTGACCTTCCACCCTGGAAAATAACCTCATACTTTCCAGTCTATCCATGCCATTCACAATCTTATAAAATTTTATCAGGTCACCCCTCACCCTCCTGTATTCCAGTGAAAACGAGCCCAGTCTATCCAACCTTTCTTCATAGCTAAAATCCCCCATACCAGGCAACATCCCAGTAAATCTTTCCTGTACCCTTTCCAAAGCATCCACATCCTTCTGGTTGTGTGGTGACCAGAAATGTACGCAATATTCCAAGTGTGGCCTAAAGTTCTTTAAGGCTGCAGCGAATCTTATCTATCCTGATACTCAATGCCCCTTCCAATGAAGGCAATCATGCCATAAGCCTTTTTTACTACCATATCTGCCTGCGCTGCTACCTTCAGTGACCTGTGGACCTGCACACCCAGATCCCTCTGCATATCAATACTCCAAATGGTTCTGCCATTCACTGTATAATTTCCACTTGTACTTGACCTTCCAAAATGCATCACATCACGTTTGTCCGGATTAAACTCCATCTGCCAGTTTTCTGCCCATGCCTCCAACTGACCTATATCCTGCTGTATCCTCTGACGATCCTCCTCACTATCTGCAACTCCACCAATCTTCATATCATCCACAAACTTACTAATTAGACCAGCTATGGTTTCCTCCAAATCATTTATGTAGATCACGATCAGCAGAAGACATGAGTGATGGGTTTTTACAACAATCAACAATAGCTGTCATGGACATATTGTTGCATGGACATCCCAGCTCACAACGTTATGTAAATTGCTGCTCACCATTAAGTTTGCTACCTCCAACCTCTTTCAGTGTGGGAAACTCAGGGACTCGTGGTCTAGCATGGTCGAGGAAAACCACTTCCTGATATAACCAGAGGTAAGTATTAGAAGGAATCCTGATTTAATGACAGTTTCTCTTAAAATAAGAACTGGATGGCTGATGAGGAAAAGCTAAGTTAGCTATTAACATAGTCCAGTATCGTATGCTTTACAAGATTGAGTTTTCCCAGCAGATGGATTTTGAGTTGGGGGGGACAGTGGGGGACCCTGGAAAATAGGTGTAATATACAAATTAGAACACCCCACCATACCTCCCACCCCCAAGGTACAAGGGTGGGAACAAGGTCAGCTGTCTGTTCTGCCAGTTAGTAAAATGAATGCCTTAGTTAGGGATAGCAAGGTGTGGAGCTGGATGAACACAGCAGGCCAAGCAGCATCATAGGAGCAGGAAAGCTTGACGTTTCGGGCCTAGACCCTTCATCAGAAATGATGATGAAGGGTCTAGGCC
>JAHRHZ010000033.1:22662501-22687673 GCA_024137785.1 Ginglymostoma cirratum | reverse complement strand
TGAATATTTTCCATCAACCACCACTCGTTGCCTTCTTTCAGAAAGCCAGTTTCTAATCCAAACTGCTAAATCTCTCTCAATCCCATGCCTCCGCATTTTCTCCAATAGCCTACCATGTGGAACCTTATCAAAGGCTTTACTGAAGTCCATGTACACCATGTCAACTGCCCTACCCTCATCCACATGCTTGGTCACCTTCTCAAAAAACTCAATGAGGTTTGTGAGACACGACCTGCCCTTGACGAATCCATGTTGACTATCTCCAATCAAGTTGTTGCTTGCTAGATGATTATAAATCCTATCTCTTATAACCCTTTCCAAAACTTTTCCTACAACAGATGTAAGGCTCACTGGTCTACTGAAGCTGGTTTTGGTATAGGTTGTTGGTCATGGGTATGAAAAGGTTGATATTGAGCAGTGCCTTAAACACCATCCTTGGACTGAAATCACATACTTCTAGACAGAGCAATTTCAGACTTAACATCCGGTCTTCCTCAAAGTAGCTGTAATAATGTCCCTGATGTCAATGTAACCTATGGTTAGTTGCTAATATTAAATAAACTATATTTTGTTAACATACTACAAACTCTTGTGGTTAGATCAAAAAGGCTGGGGGTTGGGTTGGAGAGGAAGGTGGGGGATGATGGTGGAGCTTGGTGGTTGATCCCTCGGCTTTGAAAAACAATCGCTAACTAAGGCATTCATTGTCCTAACTGGCAGAACAGACAGCTGACCTTGTTCCCAGCCTTGTCCCTTGGGGGTGGGAAGCATGGTGGGGTGTTCCATTGTGTACAGCGCCCCTATTTTCCAGGGTCCCCCACTGTCCTCCGCCCGAAACCCACTTACTGGGAGAACTGAATCCTGCACATCACACGACACTAGGCTACATTAATGGCTAACTTAGCTTTCCCTCATCAACCATCCAGTTCTTACAGGTCCTTATTTGAAGGAAAGCTTTTTTTCAACCAGGATTCCTTCTAACACCTAACCAACCATTTGCGTGTACCGCTTTGTCTTTTGTAATCAGTTTTATCTGGAAAATGGGAGGTCAGGGCTTCTTTTCCTTGTAATGTGTTTCATCATTAGCCTTGGCAGTAACGCTCAATGCTGCCCACCCTTAGATCACTCAAAGTCATGTCCTACTATTTTCAAAATGAATAGAGCCATTGTGACTTTAAGCCAATTGATCTTTACTGTTTGAATCCATCTGTAAAGTAGCAAGATTCTGCACACTGACCTAGCTATTTTTATAATGTGCCTTCAGTACCCATCTCATTAACAAGCAAATGTACTTCAGTATGAAGGGCTGTTTAAAGAAAAGATTTTACATTTGTGTAAACATGAGTTAATTCAATGTATATTAAAACTCTTTCTGTGGAAAAATGATGAAACATGACAGCTTCCCTAACCCATGACACCTGCCTCTCCCACCTCTTCTATAAAAGGGCATCTCAAAGCCCATTGTTTTCAGCAAACTTTCAGTCACCTCTCCAAATTCTCTAACAAAGTGTCAAAGTAGGCCTCTTCTTTCTACTAAGGAGATGGATGCAAACATTTTTATGTCCTAAACCCACTTGCAATTCCAGCATCCCTTAGATAGCTTGTGAAGTTCAGTGGTGTCAGTCCCTCCTTTGATTATTTTTAGAATATTACTTCAGGAAAAGTGACTCAGACTGTACTGAAACAAGAATGAAAAGAAAGAACTTGTGTTTATATAGCACCGTTCAGAGTGACAGGACAAGCCAAAGAAAGACCTTTGGACCAAATGTTCAATTGCCATTGGGATTGGGCATGAGTGCAATGGAAATTCACATTCCCAAGAATGACCCAGAATCATGACTCCTTGGGGAAATGCAAAGTCATAGAATCCCTACAGCGAAAGGATTCCATCGAGTCCACACCACAGACAAGCATCCTACCCAGACCCACCCCCCGACCTGATCCCAGTAACCCTACATTTCCCATGGTTAACCCACATAGCCTTCTCATCCCGAGACACTATAGTCAATTTAGCATGGCCAATCTACCTAACCTGCACATCTTTAGACTGTGGGAGGAAACTGGAGCACCCAGAGGAAACCCACGTAGACATGAGAAGGATATGCAAACTCCACACCGTCACCCAAGGGTAAAGTCAAACCTGGGTTCCTGGTGCTGTAACGCTAACCACTGAGCCATCGTGCTGCTTGAGAGATTTGTGAAGGATGGGGAAAGAGAAATCCACTTGCCCTCAATGGCTTGTTATGCTTTTGAAGAAACTAATTGTTACTTCAGGAGTTTGGCAGTGAGGATTGGTGGGGTGAGGTGGAATTGAGAGCAAAACTTTCACTTTGGAACCCAGCGAGCTTGAATAGTCTGGTGCAAGTGGAGGGGAGAGGTGATGGCACAGTGGTATTATCACTGGACTGTTAACCCAGAGACCCAGATCGTGTTCTGGGGAGCCAGGTTTGAATCCTGCTACAGCAGATGGTAGAATTTGAGTTCAATAAATATCTGGAATTAAGAATCTAATGATGACATGAGTCCATTGTCCATTGTTGGGGAAAAACCCATCTGCTTCATTAATGTCCTTTAGGGAAGGAAACTGCCATCCTTACTTGGTCTGGCCTACATGTGACTCCAGACCCACAGCAATGTGGTTGACTCTTAACTTCCCTCTGAGCAATTAGGGATGGGCAATAAATGCTGCTTGGCCAGTGACACCCTTATCCCATGAATGAATAAAAAAAAGTGAGTGCAGGTCCAACTTTGGGGGTACTGAAGGTTTATTTTAATTTGATGAAATGTGTCTGTACATGTGGAATCTTACTTCAGATCATGTACATGACCTTCACTTTGTCCACATGGCCCTTTTTAGATTAACACTGCTGACCTTTGAAGGAGCTGCCTGCTTTCTATATGGCAGCAGCAGGCACCGTTATGGCGGCCATCCATCTTTGTCAAGGCACTCTTCAGGCAACTCCCAGTAATGCTCTGCATCACTAATCTGGTCCCAGGCTTTGTCTCCTGTCCAAATAGTTTGTTCTATGAGTAAGGTAGGGGTGGCCCAGGGATTGAGCTCAGGAATTATCTGGGTATCAAATACCAAGCTTACTATGAAGATCCAGCCCACTGTCACTGTGGTAATGGAAGTAAAAGCTAAAGCCAACATTGTCAGCAAGCTCCCTCAAGCAGCATTGAGCTAAATAATCAGCCCATCTGTTTCAACCATGTCAATTGACAGGTAAAAATAGGCTAGGCCATTGAGCAGAGCTCCACTGTCATTCTTCAAACTTTTACACCCACCCAATGAGGGCAGTTAGTGTCTTGGATTAAAATCTCATGCAAAAATAGGCAGCATAGTGGCACAATGGTTAGCACTGCTGCCTCACAGCACCAGGGACCTGGGTTTGATTACACCCTCAGGCGACTCTTTGTGTGGAGTCTACACATTCTCCCTGTGTCTGTGTGGGTTTACTCCCACAGTCCAAAGATGTGCAGGTTAAGTGGATTGGCCATGCTAAATTGCCCATAGGATTCAGGGATGTGTAGATTATGTGGATTTATAGGGGGATGGGACTGGGTGGGATGCTCTGAGGTTTGGTGTGGACTTGTTGGGACGAAGGTCCTGCTCCCACACTGTAGGGATTCTAAATCTTGAACTGAAAACCATGCATAAAGTCCTCTACATTATTGGATAACAGTGTCTGGTCCACTTGATTCATACATTTGTGCCTTTGTATGGTACTTGTTTAATTCATCCAAAATTGCACTGAATAATGGCAAAGGTTCTTGGGCCCAACCAGGCTATGCTAGCCCAGATACTTGCATTGAGTAACAACTGGGGAGGAAGATGTGTCTGAGATAGTAAGAACTGTCGATGCTGGAGTCAGGGATAACACAGTGTGGAGCTGGAGGAACACAGCAGGCCAGGAAGCATCAGAGGAGCAGGAAAGCTGGCATTTTGGGTGGGGACCCTTCTTCAGAAAAAAAAAGAAGAGTCCCGACCCGAAACATCAGCTTTCCTGCTCTTCTGATGCTGCCGAGGAAGACGTGTCAGATTTCTTATTTTGTTTGCCTCTGGACAAGTAAACTTGCCATAGCAGTCAATGTGCAGTGTTTATGACTAGCCAACCAGGGTAGTGAATTGTTTATTGTTCATTGTCTAAGGGGAAATAACATTAATACCAACCTAAGAAGCTTAACTATCCTTCGTCTCAGACATTCTTTTCCAAATTTGCATGAACATAACAAGTTGCATTTATATAGGACCTTTTGTATAGCAAACTATGTTGAGTGGTTTCACAGGTGATTATCAAACAAACTTTGACATTGAGCTGCACTTAGAACAGGTTGGGTCAAAGAGAAAGGTTTTTGGCAACCAATGCTTTGGAACTTCACACTTGAACATAACTTTATAATTTCTCCAATACCTATCAGTGGAAAAATGAACCATAAGCCTCGAAGCATGACGGACCTTAAAACCTTCTTTTGGGAAGAAGCAGTACTTCCTGATAGCAATATCCCCTTCACTCAGTGACACACTGCAGCACATTGCTACTTAGAGTTACAATCACAGACCTTTTTTTATAAGTAAGGGGATAATGCATGGACATAAAGGTGTAATCACTTAGCTGATTGTGTATGGACAAATGAAAGGAAAATTCAGGCAGGTTCCTATTGATTTCCAGTAGACTGTGTTGGAATAGTGCACAAATGGGGATGATGACATAGGGACAGAGCTGTGCTGCAGCTAGAGACAGTCAATGGCCCAGCTAGCATGAGTGACTGGAAATGAGCCACAACCCCTGCCTTATTCACCTCTTACCATTCAAGGGACACTGTGCTCCTGTCACTTTCACAGAGATGCTATTACTGAATATTGATTGATAATCATAGAATCCCAACAGTGTAGAAGCAAACCATTTAGCTCATACTAAACCTCTGAAGAACATCATACCCAGACTATCCCCTACCCTATCCCTATAACCCTGCATTTCCCACAGCTAACTCACTTAACCTGCACATCCCTGAACACTGTGGACAATCCACCTAACCTGCTCATCTTTGGACTGTGAGAGGAAACTCACACAGACACGGGGAGAATGTGCAAACTCAACACAGACAGTCACCTAAGAATCACCTAAGGTGGAATCAAACCTGGGTCCCTGGTGCTGTGAGGCAGCAGTGCTAACCACTGAGCCATCCCAATAATCAAGACTCTTCTTGAAGCATTATTTGAATTAATTCAGGGAGGGAAGGAGACAAATTTCATTGGTTTTTAACTAGGTCACTAAGTACTGTACTCTACCAATAGAACGCATTGATCCATTTATTTGTCCTGATTATATGGATAACATAGACCTACACTGAATTCACCTCACTGAAACAACATTCCAGACAATATAAGTATACCAGCATTTATGTTCCGAACAAAAACCTCCTCTCACCTTGAGTCTTGAAAAATTCTGCAGCTTTTCAGCACTGCCTCTACAGTTAATAATTACAAACATTCGTCAGTCTAGCACATTCAAGAAAGAGAAAATAACCCAATTATCAAACCTCATACTTGAACCCCTTCTGTAGCATCAACACTTAGTCCGATCAAATAATAAAGGATTTAGGTACTTCAGATAATGGTCTGAAGTTATGAAGATTGCTTAAATATTCAGACACTAAGACAAAGCTAGTTGATTCCTCCAGTCCTGACAGCCTCATCACACATGGGATTCCTGCCAGAAGGAAGCCCACACCAGATGAATGAAGCACTTCCCTTTTTGGTGACTGTGAAAGGTCTTAAATGAGGTGTGTCCTGTGTTGTTCCAGTGAATGAATTCACAGTACAAACACTCTGCTATCTTTGGCAATTATTAGCACCTGAGTTCAAAAATATATGAGCAAAAAAGCTGAGGGTGAATGGAAGTGTCATCCAGCATCAAGGGAGGTGTTCTGTATATGATTGATTGTGATTTGAAATCTTAGTGCAATATGGGCTGTGGGGAGATCTCTATTGCATTTCATTTCTGTCATTTTAATTAAGTATATTCAAGGCTGTGATAGACAGATTTTTAATCAGTAATGGAATCAAGGGAAAGGCAGGAAAGTAGAGCTGAGTATTATCAGATTGGTTATTATCTCATTGAATGGCAGAGCAGATCTGATGGGCTGAATGGCCTACTTCTGCTGCTACTTTGTACAGTCTTATGGTAACACGCATTGTGGTGACATGGTAACTGTCATTGAAGACAATGTGAAAAGGAATCTAATTTCTCAGGGATAAGATCCTCTTCTTCAACAGGAAAGTGCACTGGAGTAACTCACCAATGCTTCCTTGAAAATCACATTTGCAAAGTTGATTACCAAACTGCTCATGGTAAGTAGCTTCATGACAGCTCGAACAAAATGAAGTTCCGCCCCAGGCACACACCACCCTGACTTATTAGTGTTCCTTTATTGGCATGGGATTAAAATCCTAGAATTCTCTACCTAACAACACTGCAAGAGAGTCTTAACCACATAGGCTGCCATCAGTCAGCAATGTCTTCTCCGCCTTCACAAGGTCCATTAAGCTGGGCAATAAATGTTGGCTTTGACAATGATACTCACATCCCATAAATAGATGCATTTAAAAGTAATAAGATAAAATTGGAATCCAATAATTATGCCTCCATTCTGCCAACCAAACCACTTGTTGCCAGAAAGGATCTGCTGCCCACTATATCCATGACCTGTTCACCAAATCTTTAGCAGGAACAGCAGCATCTGTCGATCAATACTCATACAAAACAGAAGACAAATTTTGTGAGAATGGAGCATGTGCATGCAATGTAATCTCTAATAATGCTTTAAGTATACTTTAATTCTAGAAATCAGTAGTATTGACAAATATTGCCAGAATCTTTGATTCCTAATGAAGGAAGCTTTTGAATTCCAGACTGTCCTTCTAACAAGATGGACAGTTGATTGATATTAATTGACTACAGAAGGAGCACAACAGGACACTAGCGAGGAGGTTTGTCTCGGCCTGGCTTTCTAAGAAGTCATTAGTAGGTTTGCAGGTAGTGAAGTAGACTACAATGGCAGATTCTTTTTTCAGATGTAACAAAGGAGTCTGACAGATTGAATAATGTTGACAACCTCCCCTCAAAGGGAAGGAGAATGTCATCTGGGGAGAAATGAAACATGTCTTGCTGTCACCTAGTACACAGAATAAATGAATGGCCTAGAATCTTGCCATCAGCGACAATTCCATCTGGGGAAAAATGGAAGAGAAGAGTTTGACGTTATAAATCACCATAATTTGTTACAATTTCTAAAGACAAATATGACAGGCTGGAATTACTTTGCAGAGCTGAGACAGTCATTTGCAGAAGCCATAAAGTGCCTATATAAATCTTTGGATGAGATATATTTAATCTGAGGAAACAGAACAATACCATCTCTGTGTCTTCTGTTTACACAGAATTCAGGTGTAGTGTTACTTCTTATGAGTTGCCCGTAAAAAGACTACATTTTCTCTTGTTATTCAACAATTATTGAATGATATTTGATTTCACATGAACAATTTGCAACACATTGCGTCAAACTGTAGGCATTGTTACAAAGTAGAGTCATATTCCAAATATTATAAGCAGTTTTATATACTTTCCAGGGCTTGTGTTAGGTATCAAAAATTAAACATGGAAAGTTCTATATATTGCACCTTAAAGGATTCAGTGTTGCTATCAGTAATATGGAGGCTTATCATAAGTTGGATTTAAAAAAGGAAATGATATTGCAATGTTTACTATTTGCTGCTCTGCTGAGTAGAGACACGTAGAAACTTGTTAATTACTGTAAGATCTTGAATGCTCGCTGAACGATGTCCTCCAATGTTTCTGAGAATTCTCTGTTCCTTTAATGTGAATCCACACTTCTGTTACCCAAACATTGGCAACTATGTCTTCAAAACCTAAGCTCTTCATAAACCGGCTTAAAATCTACTTCTTTGATCAAACTTCGTCTATTATCCTGATTGCTCCTCCTTTGCCTCAATGTTATTTAGTAATTATTTACCAAAATTCACTGGACTCTGGGGTGGTTCCCACAGATTGGAAAACAGCCAAAGTGACGCCACTGTTTAAAAAAGGAAGTAGACAAAAAGCAGATAACTATAGGCCAGTTAGCTTAACTTCGGTAGTGGGGAAAATGCTTGAATCTATCATTAAGGAAGAAATAGCAAGACATCTGCATATAAATTGTCCCATTGGGAACACCCAGCATGGGTTCATGAAGGGTAGGTCATGTTTAACTAATTTGGTGGAATTCTTTGAGGATATTACTTGCATGGTGGACAATGGGGAACCTGTGGATGTGGTGTATCTGGATTTCCAGAAGGCATTTGACAAGGTGCCACACCAAAGGCTGCTACATAAGATAAAGTTGCACAGTATTACAGGTAATGTATTGGCATGGATAGAGGATTGGTTGACCAGTAGAACGTAAAGAGTAGGGATAAATTGGTGTTTTTCTGGTTGGAGGTCAGTGGCTCGTGGTGTGCCTCAGGGATTAGTGTTGGGACCTCAATTGTTTACAATTTACACAGATGATTTGGAGTTGGGGACTAAGTGTGGCGTGTCAAAATTTGCAGATGACACTAAGGTGAGTGGGAGAGCAAAATGTGCAGAAGGCACTGAAAGTCAGCCGAGGGATATAGATAGTCTAAGTGAGTGGGCAAAGGTCTGACAGATGGAGTACTATGTTGATAAGTGTGAGGTCATCCATTTTGGTAGGAATAACAGCAAAATGGACTATGTTTTAAATGGTAAAAAATTGTAGCACACTGCTGTGCAGAGGGACTTGGGTGTCCTTGTGCATGAATCGCTGAAGGTGGGATTGCAGGTGCAGCAGGTGATTAAAAAGGCAAATGGAATTTTGTCAGCAAGCTAGAGGGATGGAGTTTAAAAACAGGAAGGCTATGCTGCAGCTGTATAGGGTCCTGGTGAGGCCACACCTGGAGTACTGTGTGCAGTTTTGGTCTCCTTACTTGAGAAGAGATATACTAGCACTGGAGGGGGTGCAGAGGAGATTCACTCGTTTGATTCCAGAGTTGAGAGGGTTGGATTATGGGGAGACACTGAGTAGACTGGGATTGTACTCATTGGAATTCAGAAGAATGAGGGGGGATCTTATAGAAACATCTAAGATTATGAAGGGAATAGATAAGGCGGAGGCAGGGAGGTTGTTTCTGCTGGTAGGTGAAACTAGGACTGGAGGGCATTGCCTCAAAATAAAGGGAAGCAGATGTAGGACTGAGGTCAGGAGGAACTTCTTCACCCAAAGGGTTGTGAATCTGTGGAATTCCCTGCCCAGTGAAGCGGTTGAAGCTACCTCGCTGCATGTTTTTAAGGCAAGGCTAGATAAACTTTTAAACAGTAAAGGAATTAAGGGTTATGGTGAGTGGGCGGGTAAGTGGAGCTGAGTCTCAAAAAGATCAGCCATGATCTTATGAATGGCGGGGCAGGCTCAAGGGGCCAAATGGCCTTCTCCTGCTCCTAGTTCTTATGTAACTTTTATCTGAGTGCATTACAACACGTCAGTTGCTATATAAATGCAATTAGTAGTTCTTTAATTTCAACCACAAGTCACAGTGTGTTAGTAAAGTATTCTCTCAGGTTTGGACACAGTCGGTAAAGAGAACACTTTATCCTTGTTAAAGTGAGCCACCTCAAGAAGAAGGAGTGGCGAAATTAAAGAAGCCAGTTGCTTACAACATTTGCTAATGGTGGTGGGGGTCTGGAATGCACCGCCTGGAAGGGCAGTAGAGGCAGGAAACCTCACAACCTTTAAAAAGTATTGAATGAGCACTTGAAATGCTATAATATTCAAGGTTAAGGGCCAAGTGCTGGCAAGTGAGGCAAGTGAGGCAAGTGTAGAATTAGAGTAGTTTCTGTCAGTACAGACATGATGGGCTGAAGGGCCTCTTCTGCTCTGTTTGGTTCTATGATTTCTCTGTGCACTATGGAAGAAAGGAGCTGTTGATTGTGACAGCAACCTCAATCATGTTAAGTGACTGCTTTGCTCAATCTGATACTGAAACAAAGAAAGCAGGGAAGTTAAGGACTCAATTTCACACTGGGTCAATTACTTTCAGTCAGGCTAAGAGTTATTGGATGGTATGCAATGGGGGCAATGAGGAGTTGTCCAGTGGCTGGTGAGCTGGCAAGAAGCCTGTGTCATCTCTTTTAGAGAAATATTCACCAGATTGAATGCCTTTTGACAGGCCAATGGTGATCCTTTCATGTGACCAAGGACTCCAGGAATGAAGTCTCCACCCATCAAGACCTGCTGGCCAATTGTGGGTTACCATTGTTTGAACAGCAGTGCCATTGGGCAGAAGTACAAGTGTTGTTCCCACTGGCGGCCTCAAATGAACTTAGGCACACAGAGATGTGTTAAAACCATATCTTTTTATATTTTTCACCGTGGACTTAAATGAGCAAGAAGCTATCTTAATAATTGAGGCTTGGTGGAGGATTGCTGCACTTTTTAAAAGTCAGTGACCTGACATTTGTTGCAGGTATTGTTTACATAACTGCTTGTTCTAGCAGTAGTGGAAACCTAGTTTACAGATAAGCTGGAGCCATGAGGTATATACAACTGAGGCTTTGGCTGATATCAAGTAGTTGATTGGTCTGTGGAATGATGACAATGGACTTCTGCCTGCCAACAGCTATGTGATTGGCTCCCAGGCAGATAAACAGCTTGAGGCACTGGAGCAGAAGAAACTGTTTCTGCTCTGCAATGAAATCATGGAATCCCTACAATGTAGAAACAGGCCCTTTGGCCCAACAAGCCTATAACCAATCCTCAGAGAATCCTACCCAGAGCCGTCCCCCTATAACCCAACTAATCTACACTTGCCTGAACACTATGGGCAATTTTCCATGGCCAATTAACCTAACCTGCACATCTTTGAACTGTGGGAGGAAACCGAAGCTCCCGAAGGAAATCCACGCAGACACAGGGAGAATGTTTAAACTCCACACAGACAGTAAGCTGAGGGTGGAATCGAACCCAGGTCTGCTGGTGTTGTGAGGCAACAGTGCTAACCACTGAGCCACCATGCTGCCCTGTCCATCTCAAGCCTGAAGATAGCCAGTTCATTTCTAGTTTTCAGTTGCTTTACTTTGTGACTTCTATTGATAATTCAAAGACCTTCTCAGTGGAATGAGTTACCCTGTGCCTACTACAAATAAATGAGAGTTTGTGGAGAAGACAGACTGAGAAGCAACGTTCTACTCAGCAAAACGATCATCTCAGTGGACCCTGTGAACAGGGGCTACTGAACTGCCTTCCCAGTCTTTCCCATCGCATAACACCCATTTTTTTCCCTGTTTTTATGTCTGTCTATATATGAGTGTAGAAGGGGACTTTATAAGGCGGTTAGAGATTTAATTAGTAGACTTATATGTCAATGGGTCCTAATTATTCATCTGTAGCTAGAAGCTATTTATTGTAATGTGTTAAGTACAGAAAGCTAGTCCACGCTTCTGGGTTTAAAAGACGGGAAAATTGGAGAATTTAGTGTACTTTTAAAAAAATGTTTGACTTCAGTTACAACTCTGTGAATAGTAGGGATTGATTTCCAGGATACAAGTGAGTGATAGTGGGAGGGCTATGCGGGGGGAGGTGGGGTTCAGCAGCAAGAGCAGGGAATGGTACTGCAGGGTGCCCTCAATCAACCACTTTGAACTTTCACCCAAAAGTAAAGTGACTGCTTAGTTGAAGGATGGTAGCACCCAAGGAGCCATACGTCCATGGACAGATAGAGAGAAAAATAGGTGGAAATGAAATACGTGAGAGGGAAGCAAGGAAAGCTAAAGCCAATTGGTAATTGGTAATATACGAGTTGGAAGATTAATGAAAATACACACGAGTTGAACTGGACAAAATGACCAGGTTTATCACTATTTTGCAAACATATGTTATATGAATGGAATGGATGTTTGCAACACTCCAGATATAAGCTGTTTGTATTGATTCTTCTGTTGCCAAATGTACGATGATACCTTGGGCCATATAAATACATATTAAGCCAATTGGTAAAAGTGCAGGACTTGCTGTTGTAATATCTGATGCAAAATGGTTTACATTTGTTACAGACAGCAACACAGCTTAGGCTGTATTCAGTCAAAATCATTTAAACATGATCTCTATCATTTGAACATGACCTCTGAATGTTCCTGTGCAGAAAAAAACTCTTGCATAATTCCTTAAGATATGAAAGTATGCGCAGGGTTTGTTGGAAAAGTTCCATTGTAAAAATGTCCTACAGTAAATCATTTTTTTAAATATAAAGGCAGGTAGTGATTTTATAAAACTGAATAGTATCATTATGTGTGGTATTTAGTAACCTATGCGTGATTTTTCCTTTTGAAATTCTGAGGTACTTTCTCTATACTGTCAAAAGCTCAATTGTGTTCCATTGTTTGTCACTGTGCTTAGATTCCTCAGACTGTGTGTTGACAGCCCTATATAATCTATGGTAGTATTTCATACAACACAGTGTGTGCTGAGTATACACCACAAAATGATAGTCAAAACTATACAGTCATTTTTTCTACTACAATATACTTACATTTGTCATCTGCAGTTCAACATTTTCTAGCACATTAGTAGCTCACTTATTGACTACAGTTCCACCTTCAACATCATAATTCCAAATAAGCGCATCTCTAAACTCCAAGGCCTATGTTTTTGCCTCCCCTGTTTGTAACTGGATCCTCAGTGGAGTGGCATGGTGGCACAATGGTTAACATTGTTGCCTCACAGTGTCAGGGAGCTGGATTTGATTCCACCCTCAGACGACTGCCTGTTTGGAGTTTGCACATTCTCCCCATATCTGCGTGGGTTTCCTCTGGGTGCTCTGGTTTCCTCCCACAGTCCAAAGATGCGAAGGTTCGGTAGATTGGCCATGCTACGTTGTCCTGTAGTGTGCAGGGATGTGCAGGCTATGTGGGTTAGCTATGGGAAATACAGAATTACGGAGATCGGGTAGAAGGCTGGATCTGGGTGGGACGTTCTTTGGTGAGGAGACCGGTTTGGTACTAACTTAGTGGGCTGGATGGCCTCTTTCCACATTGTGGGGATTCTAGCATGTAACTAAGACTGGGAAGAGGCCTTTGATCAAAGGAACCTCGGAATATGTTCACAACTGGGGCTAAGGGCAGACTGACCAGGAGGAAGGTCAGCAATTGGAGCTGAGTTTGAATTGGCCAGAACTTTCCTTAAGGGGCCAGTGAGACCGCTGGAAATGGCATTCATCTTCTGGAACTGGCAACTCAGTCCTCCCTTTCACTGCTGGGATTTTTAACTCCTGATAAACACAGTAATGGGGCATCTGAAATCAGGTTCACAACCGCCTGTCCATTGCGCAAGCCAACCTCCCATCCATTGACTCCATCTGCACTTCTGTTTGCCGCAGAAAGGCAGCCCAATATCATCAAAGATCCCTCCCACTCCAGTTAAAATTTCTTCCAACCTCTTCTGTCAGGCAAAAGATACAAAAGCTTAAACACACATACCAACAGGTTCAAGAGCAGCTCCTTCCCCACTGTTATTAGGCTGCTGAGAAGAATGGACTTCTCAAATTTCAAATCTAATGTTGATTTTGCTTTTGTACACCTCCTGTGCAGCCATAACCATCACCCTTTGATCCTTATGTCCTTGCATGTTATGATCTACCTGTGCTGCATGCAAAACAGGACTTTTCACTGTACTTAGGTACATGTGACAATAACAAATCAAATCAAATCCTTTTCGGAGCCCATTTAAATACATCAAGGCCCTCCATGGCATTAAACTCCCAGATGCTCACTGGCATGAAAAGAAAATGTATGCAGTGTGTTAGTCTCTTGTCCTGGAAATCCAGAATTTGGGTCAACTGGCAATTAAAATTTCTCCAAGTTTTTTAAACAGAAATTATTCTTAAGATAAACTTTCACTAATGAAGAAACCATACTCCAGCATGATGTATACTCCAAAAGAATTTTTTTTTTCTAAATGCAAGAATGACGTCTGAAAAAAATTTGTAACACAGGAACAAGAACAGAATGTTCCAGTTTCATCACTGTATGCCAATGATAAATGATTGTACAGCTGCAGTGCAGAAAGGTTATTTTTCCTTTTCATTTTCACATCTGTCCCAGGTGAGCTGGGAAAACACTTATTATCATTTAATAATATTCTCCGGGTGAAGTTATCATTCTAGTTTTGTGCTGATCCAGTGTAGTTTTCATTGTGTATCTACAGGAAAATTACATAGAATTACACAGAATTTATAGCCTAGGAACTGGGCTAACGTATAGCCTAGGAACTGGATTGCACAAATCTTTTCCAGTTTAGTTATCCCTTCTGAGCCAGTTCTGTATCCTTTGATCCCCCTGTCCTTTATGAATCAAGCATCCCATTACATTTGTAAATGCATCTGATTCAGCCAATTCCAGATTCTCATTTTATGACCTTGGCTGATGGTAACAGTGGAAAAGATTGAAAGCTGGCTTGATAGCCCATCTGTTTTATTTGTTTAACATGGTAGTTAGTTACTGAACATGTTCACAAGAGGCTATCGATGTACTTTTAACAAATGGATAACAATTACACATAAAAGGGAAAAACTATTTTAAACTGTATAATAACCAGTTTAAACCATCCTATTATTATCATGACTACAGATCATGCTCCTAGATTAATTGAACTTTTAATCATAATATACTATTTCTTTATAAAAAGCGGACGTACAGCGAAAAATGACTGTGATGTCAATTCAGTGGTTGTCTGGAGGGAAACCCTAGAATGTCACATCTGAACTTGTCAACAGAAGGGGTTCAAAATTTAAGAATAGACTGCAACTGAATTATAATCATCTATGGATTATTTCAGTTTGTAAGCATGAAGACAGCAGTCTGAGCAAGAGCTTTGTTTTCTGTTTCCATTTTTCAGGAACATAAAACAGGGTCAGAAAGTAACTGCAGCCCCCTGCCTGTGTTCAGTCGTGGACAAAGGTATGCATGAGTAACTAGCCTTGTTTCAAGGACTAATGAGTTGTGGATTTCATAGTGAAAGAACCATCCACTAGTCACTCCTGCGTTGCAGGTAAGGGTTTCTCATGTTCTGAATGCCAAAAGCCGGCAATATGTCAGTCAAAAGGAAGCAGGACAAAAGAATTTCAACTAACTTACGAAGCCCAGAATCTTGTAATCGACAGCTCAACCCATCAATATCAACTTTGGGGCAACACAGTGGCTCAGTGGTTAGCACTGCTGCCTCACAGTGCCAGGGACCCGGGTTTGATTCCAACCTTGGATGACTGTCTGTGTGGAGTTTGCACATTCTCCCCGTGTCTGTGTGGGTTTCCTCCGGGTGCTCAGGTTTCCTCCCACAGTCCACAGATGTGCCGGCCAGGTGGGTTAGGCATGGGAAATGCAAGGTTACAGGGAATAGAGTAGGGGGGTGAGTCTGGATGGGATGCTCTTCAGAGGGTCGGTGTAGATTCAATTGGCTGAAAGACCTGCTTCCACACTGCAGGGATTCTATGATTAAGTCTACCGTAATGACAATAAGGCTTCACTATCTTCTCTTCAGGTATTACCCAGAGATTGATCCGCGTATCTTTTGGCCTTTGTTGGACTTGCTTCTCGTTTGTTATCTATGTGTATGTGTTGGATTATTATTTCTTCTCATGCTTAGTAACTAATAAACTCTCTCTCTCTTTACCTCATGGACACCTGGTTTAATTGGCTCCTTTTAAAACATAAATGCATTTGGTCTTCCTTCAGGAGAAAGATATCCTTTACGGAGAGAATTTTTTTTTTAATTAACCTTGTTGCAGTCAACCAGGGGCAGATGAACAAAGAAGGGGAGTCAGTTTATCCCTGTTCACAAAGCAGCTTGACAATTTGGGGCATCCCAATTGGGACTAATAAATGGTTAAACTAACCACCATGTTGCACAAGGACTGTTCGTAACATTACAAATATCAGAAATAAAAATTCATCCCTTCTACACCCAAAAGCAACCTTACAGGCAGCTCACCACCATCTTCTCAAGAGCAACTTGGGATGGGCATTAAATACTGGACCAGCCAGTGATGCCCATATCCCATGAGTGAATTTAAAAAAAAACGCTTGATCAGTTGACAGAGATAGTAGGAACTGCAGATGCTGGAGAACCTGAGATAACAAGTTGCAGAGCTGGATGAACACAGCAGGCCAAGCAGCATCAGAGGAGCAGGAAAGCTGACGTTTCGGGCCAAGCAGCCTTCCTGCTCTTCTGATGCTGCTTGGCCTGCTGTGTTCATCCAGCGCTACACCTTGTTATCTCACTTGTTCAGTTGACACAGCTATTCTTGGATTCTTTCTCGCAAACTTTTGCATTCACTCTACTGTATCTTCTTTAGTTACTAATTCTTCATAAAATCCTTAAGCAAATTGCTAAAACAGCTCACTTGTTTCTTAACATGTGCTCCTAAATTCATGCATTCCACAGCTTTATAGAATATCTTCCTCTCTGACACCTTAGAGCCTTCTATTTCTGAAACTTTTATCAATTACTAAGGTACTAAGAGTATCTTTTCTTCTGTCATGACTATTTTGGAAACTGATAAAGCACACTGCTGACATTTCAGGCCTTTTCGTTCTGAATGACTGACTTCTTTCTGAAAGATATCTGTCTATTCACTGACCTTCTGGATGGTTCTGTCCTTCTCAAAAGAATTGGTCTCTTGTCACTACTTTCCTGTGTCATTGGGAGCAGTCCAATTTATTTTCCCTTCTCTACTCTTTGTTTTATAAAGCACTGAATTATTCGCTTCAACTGTATTTTTAAAAGCCTCATTGAAATGCATTTAAATAAATTTCTAGGCAACCTGGTACCACTTTCAGAACTCAAAAATGAAACTAAAGCTATGTCTGCCCTTCTTATATCGTGCAATATAGAAATAGAAACCAAACTTAAATTATACATGTATTTTTCCACTTTAGAACCCAACCTTATAGGTAATAAAAATAAAATAAGGAACCTTCAGCACACCCAAACTCCAATCTAAATTCTTCAATTGACCTTGTTTGTGGCTATTTTACTTTTACGTCCATTTGTTCTGAATTGAGCCACAGTCTACTCTTTATAGACCTTGCAGAATTTGAGAGACGTCGATCAGGATTATTCTTCATTTCGGTCACAGCCTATTTCTTCTGTTACGTATAACTCTGGAATCAATGCCTGATCCGGACCTGGACCAAGCAGTGTAGGATAGCCCTCAGGAAGGCCATTTTACACCATTTCTGACTGAAACACTATTGAGTATAAGTCCATGGTAGTGTAATATAAGTGATCCGGCACATGGACCTGTTAGACATGTTAAAAATGTCCAATGTGTTGAGAAAATTCATGCTTCTACCAGCACTGTCAAAGCATTGAAAACTTACCCAGACAGTGTGCTGTAAGTAGCCCATAATGTAACAAGTGTTCTACTGGCTGCACTTTGTAGAGCTAAAAGTGTCTCAGAAGAATTAGTACCACATTAAGCAAACAACAGCTCCAAGTCCTCATGTTTGAGAGGATAGATGCTCAGTGATTGTTTTCACTGGCTGGATGACATAAAACTGGGGGACACAGTCTTGATAAAGGACCAGTCATTTAAAACCATTATGAGGAGCAATGATTTCACTCAAAGTCTTGAGATTGTTCGGAATTCACTATCCCAGAATACAGTGAAAGCCTTGAAATCAGGACTAGAGAGGTTTTTAATCTTTCAGGGGGAATGTGAAGGAAAGTGAAGTTGAAACGCCAAATCAGCCATGATTGTATTGTAATAGTGGAGCAGGCTTGATAGAGTGCATGGTCTACTTGTCCTATTTCTCACATTCATGTATGTGGTCTCTATTGCTAGCAGGTCATCATCATTACGTTCAGCCAGTGCTAAACATTTTTTACAGGGAGCTCTGGAAGCCACAAATGGGCTCTTGTTGTGTAGTAGCAGTGTCTCAACTTATTGACCAGGGGGCCAAGGTTCAAGTCACACCTTCTCCAGAAGCGTATCATAACATCTCTGAGTGGGTTGATTAAAAAATATCTCTATAAGCCACATGAAGCCCCTAATTCAGGGACATAAATTGAATTAGCTCTTCAAAGAGTGATGTCCATTTTTAATGGAACATGCTTTGCTCCAGAGCAAGGACAATATATCTATAGAGAGATGTCAGGCCGAAAGTCATTATTGTGGGTGCACTACTTGAACTTGTTCAATAGTGCACAATGTAAAAATAATTAATTATAAGTCAATGGATTTAATGGTTACCGTGGCACAAATGTAAGGATATAAAAGTTTATTCTTCCATCGTCCATGCTGTCCTCTATTTTGCATTTACAAATTCTGATGATGACACTTATCCTTTAATTTGGCTGAATATATGTTAGTTGGGGTTGGAGCTGTCACTAACCTACTAGGCATTTTTCTTCAATGCAAATAGAGATGTGGACAGAAATGTGTTGAAACCAGCTAATCTGTGGGGTTTTGTGATGTGGAGATTATTTTTAAAACAACCCTGCAAAATCCTCTGAGAAAATGGGAAATGATAGCGTTTTTATTTTAATAAATGCTTTGGGGTAATCAGTCAAGTACTTACTACAGAGGAGAAGTAGGTTGGGCAGTCAGTCTATTAAGATGGAATGTTAAGAAACAGGAATTGTTATATATAAAATCAGAAGGAACATTCTTGCTACAATTTGGGTTTCTCAGCCCTTGTTTTTATTACAGATATTATCTTAGCATCACCAGTTTCTACTGTGAACAGACCGCAATGGCCTCTATCATTCAGGATGTGCATTTTTCTGTCCAAAATATAGATTAATGATAGTTTGACCATGGATTCATAATGTCGAAGTATTGCTCCATACACTGGCTGTTGGAATGTGTCAGATGCTGTCACACAGCTCCTCCCTTTTTTTACAGATGACAGATCAGTTAGGAGCTCTATCAAGTCTAAGTGAAGGCTTTGAACTACTAAGTGGTTTGTTTGTTTAATGTGAATCAATGAATGACATGAGATTTTCACAGTGCAATTTATTGCCCTGTATTCAAAGATGTGGAAAGAAACAAAGCCTTTTCTTCTAAATATAATTCTAGAAAAATGCACCATAGCATCTTTAGAAATGCAATACAATACAACTTCTTCCCATTCTTTATTTAACAATACAATGCCATCATGTATTCCACAAATGGGTGTCAAACACATGTAATGTATTTGGATTTTCAAAAGGCCTTTTGGTAAGGTGCCTCATTGCATTCTGACCAATCAGGTAGGTCAGAGAGTGTAGAATCAAGGAAAAAGTGGCAGAATAAATTGTGATGAATAGGTATCAAATAGAAAGCTTAGATGATAATAACAAATGAGTGGCAGATTGTGGGAAGTGGTGTTGTACAAGTATCCGTTTAAAAGTAGCGATGTTATGTTAAACTTGAATTGAACCTTAGACCACACTTAGAGTATCATGTATAGTTCTGGTCATCATACTATAAAAAGGATATAGTGACACTGGAGAGCGAACAGAGAAGATTTGCAAGAATGGTACTTCAAAATGAAAGGGTACACATAGCAGAAAGAATTGACAAGTGGGTGTCTCTTTCCTCAAAGTAAAAAGGTTTTGATGTGACTCAATAGAGGCCTTTAAACCAATGAAAAATTTTGAAACTGTGGATAGAGAATGTTTCCCCTTGTGGGGAAGAGTATTGCCAGAGATCATCAATATAAGACAGACGTTAAGAATTGTAAAAGGCAATTCAGAGGAAGACACTTTAGCTGAAGAATGCATCTTGCTACCAAAGGCACTGGTTGTAGTGAATACATTTAAGGGGAAATAAGACAAGTGTTTGAGTGTTGAAGAAAATGGATGGTTATGAAAAAAGAAAGGTGAAAGAAGATGGTGAGTATAAACACCAGCATGTAATATTTGGGCTAAATCACCTGATTTTCATTCCATACATCGTATGCAATCTTATACAAACATTAGGAGAACTATCAGCACAATCCCAGACTGCAACCATGACATGAGGAGCCAAAGATTGGTCAGTCTAGAGAAGGTTATGTTCCAAACTGTATCTATTTACCGTGTCCTTCAAATCCCTTTGGTTCTGACACTGACATTGTCCCTGACTAGTAGCAATCTGTCAATTACAGTTTCAGAGTCTTCATTCAACGCCACTCCCCGCCCTGCCCAGCTTTACTAATCTTTGATAGGGAGGGTCCCAGTTTACTACGACCCTGTGTGTAAAATACCAATTGCCATGGGAATGACAGACTCCAAAGAGCAGACATTGAAGAGGCTGCGAAAATTTGCAGGAACAGCATGCCAATGTAAGTTTGAGTTCATAGATACCCTACTGTAGGGAACGAGGCATTTCAGCCCATTAAATCCACAATGAGCCTCTGAAGCTCATCCCAATGTTATGAAGACCTGTGGCTGTGATGCTCAATTCATTCCCAAACAGTGGAGTTTTATGTTTTCCTCTGTTTTATACCCTTGTCCTACAGGGTGGTTGCAGGTTTCGAAGGTGCTATCATAAGATGCGCGATGAATTAATGCATTGTATCTTGCGTACAGTACACATTTCTACCACTATATAATGTGATGAATGGAGTCAATGTTTAAGGTGGTATGTGGGGTAGCAATCAAGCAAGCTGCTTTGTCCTGGGTGGTGTTGAGCTTCTTGAGTGTTGTTGATGCTACAACCATCCAGGTAAGCATTCCAGTGCACTTCTGGGTTGTATCTTGTAGATGGTTGGCAGCCTTTAGGGAATCAGAGAAAGAATTACTCTCTGAGACTTTCCAGCTTTCAACAGCATTCGTTTGCTTGCTATATGTTAGCACAACTATGAATGTTGTCCAATTCTTACATGTAAGTATGAACTACTATATGAAAAGCCATCAATGAGATAGAACATAGTGCAAACATTGCCAAACATCCTTCCTTTTGCCCTTATGATGCCAGGACATTATGGTCAGCATGGACTGGTTGGACCGAAGGGTTTGTTTCCATGCTATACGACTCTGTGACTCTTCGACATCAGCTGGAGGTGGTGGGACCTCGGACAATACACTGACAAATTCCTTCAGAGATATCCTGGAACTGAGAAGATTGCAACAGCCACATCCGTCTTCCTTTCTTTTATTCATTCATCCATCATTCCTTTTTCATTGATGATCTCAAAAGCAAATATTAAATACTTTAGGTGACCCCACTTCTGGTAGGACAGCATGAAAGGCCCACCTCCATACTGCAAAAATGTTTGATGAACAAAAGCATAGGGAAGGCTATTTTGTCCTGGGTGTTACTTGGAGCAGATATTGCCAAGTCAACTAAATGGTTAAAAGAGAAAACGAATTTAAAAAATAAGGTCACATCTGAAAATAATAAGTTCCAACAAAACCGAGGAACAGGAAGAGGTAATTCAACCCTTATAATTACTCCACCATTCAGGTAGACCAAGGCTGATTCTCCATCTCAACTCCATCTATCACCTCCAAGACACTGCAAGACGGTGGCGCCAGCATGGTAGGTGGTGTTCCGGCTCCTAAGCATTCTGCTACAGGTTGGCCATATCCTGTTCTTTCTCTCCTTTCTCATTTTTTACTTTGTCTTTTTCTTCTTTTCTTATCTTCTGACATCATGGGGAAGCTGAAGCGATGCTCAGTGAGTCATTGGCTGCGATGATAACAGTGCCTGGAATGAGGACTCCTGGCTGCAGTAAGCCTGAAGTGTGGGCACTCCTTGAGGGCCAGTACACCTTGCAGAAGCCCTAAAGCTGTGTTTGAAGACTCTTTGTAGAGAAGACGAACTCTATTCATGTAACTTCTTTTCATTTTTTTTTAACTCAAAATGGCGCTGGACTGTGGCAACAAAACACTTCTCCCTGTATCTTTCGAGTGACAGTAAATAACTCATAATAACCTCCTTCAAATCTCTTTGATTCTATTACCCACCTTATCCTTGATTAGTGACAATCTTTCATTGAAAGTTTGAAAATACTTTATATCTGTTTAAGTATTTTTGATAGAATCCGTACAGTGCAGTTAAAGGCCATTTGGCCCATTGAGTCTACACTGACCCTCCGAAGACCATCCCATCCCCATAACCCCACATTTACCATGACTAATCCGCGTAGCCTGCACAACCCTGGACATTATGGAGCAATTTACCATGACCAATCCACCTAGCCTGCACATCTGTGGATTGTGGAAGGAAACTGGAGCACGGTGGAAACCCATGCAGACATGGGAAGAGCTTGCAAATATCATACAGTTACCCAAGACTGGAATCGAACCCAGGTCCCTAGTGCTGTGAAGCAGCGATGATAACCTCTCAATTACAGTTTCAGAATCTTCATTCAACACCTCCCCCATCCTGCCAGCTCTACTGTTCTTTGATAGAGAACGTTCCAGGTGCTACAACCTTGTGTGAGAAATGCCAATAGCCACAGGAATGACAGAATCCAAAGAGTAGAAATTGAAGGGGCTGTGAAAAGTTATCGGACTCCATGCCAATACGATAAGTTTGAGTTCATAGGATTCCTACGGCGCAGAACAAGGCCATTCTGCCCATCGGGTTCACTCCAACCCTCCAAGGAGCATCCCATGTAGACCTAACCCCCTACCCTATCCCTCAGTCCCAGAGTTACCATGGCTCACCTTCCTAGCCTGCACATTGTGAACAATTTACCACAGCTAATTCACCTAATTTGCACATTCTTGGACTGTGGAAGGAAACTGGTGTGCCGAGTGGAATCACAGACAGGCACAAGGAAGGTATTCAATCTCTACGCAGACAGTCATTGAAGAGAGGACTGGAATCCAGGACCCTAGTATTGTGAGGCAGCAGTGTTAATCACTGGTCCACCTAGGTGTCCTGATGTTACAATTGACGAGTGGTGCCTGATTTGGGGAGTTGGGCCCCTCTCCTTGTTTGTTGTTTGGCTTGGCATTGGCATCACTACCCAAGGACAACAGCATAAGTTGACCTTGTACTTTCCATTAACTAGAATATGATCATGCCTGTCTGCTTCTGACTGATAAATTTCAATCTTCTCTCAAATAAAATAAAATCCCCGCCAGTAATGATGCCTTGCTCTGAATTTAAAGACTGTAACAAAACTGTTGGAATTCAGTATTCATCTAAATAATATTTATCTGTATTGCAGCTATAATGGTAAAGAAAACAGTGGCTGATCAGCATTTAAACCTTTGTCCCATGGTGAATATCTGCCTCAACATCCTGTAAAAATCCTTTGAAGTGGATTCATTTCAGGCCCAGCTGCCCCAGAGGATTTAATCTGACTTAGTTAATGGCAGGAAGGTATTAAAGTATATTTTTCACTTGTAGTCCTCTATGAACATCAAAAAAAATTAAAAGGTCCTCTCTGAAGAATATTCCATCAGATTCATTGGCTTTGAAAGCGAGGTAATAAAACCTTATCAGACGCACCCTGAATGAACCATAGAAGACTGATCTGTGTACATTTACCATTTATGTTCAGCAGAGTTTTGATTTCATATATTGATTATTGTCGCTTATTCTTGTGTTCTTTTTATTTAGTCCACCAGTTTTCCAGCAAAGCTCTCACACCATGCATTTCCCAGCCTTGGGGAAGGTAGAAGGAGACAGCCTATCATCCAATAGGCAATATTTATAATGTCATAAAGTCATACAGCATGCAAACAGATTCTTCCGTCCAATTTGTCAATGCTGACCAATTTTCCTAAACTAAACTAGTCCTATTTGCCTGCGTTTGGCCCATACACTCTAAATCCTTTCTATTCATGTCCCTGTCCAAATATCTTTTAAATGTTGTAACTGTACCTGCATCTACCGCTTCCTCATTCCATATACACTCCACCCTCTGTGTGAAAAAGTTATCCCTCAGGTCCAAACATACAAAGTTTGGGGAGGCGCGACAGTCCTGAACAAGCATGTGGACCATATGAAAGTTGCAAACTCGCAAACCGGGTGGGATCAAAATGTGCCCAGCTTCTGGAAAGAGTCAGAAAAGCAGGCGGAACCCATGGATTCTCCCTCTCCATCAAGCATCGAAGATACCTCAGAATCTGAGATAGACATGGTGAATGGCGCTGCCTGAAGAAGAGAATTCATTTCTTCTGAGACATTATGGGCACAAGAGGCGACTTTCTGTGTGTTATACACTGCCCGTATCCAAGGCAGAGTTGAATGCCCCAGGAGGAGCTACAAGAAAAATAACCGGCCTATGTCCTCAGACTCAGAGTGGGAGGGATGTAATGATTGTAACGACTTCAAGCCAAGTGGAACTCATAGATTAGAACAGCACCAATCAGGGAGCTCCCACTGACAGATAAAAACAGACATGTCAGACACCCTACACTCTGGAAATTGATTCTGACAAGGCTGTACCAGAGTCAAGTACTCTCCATGTGTAAATAAAGGGTGACTCGGTAACGGAATACTGGCCTCTAGGGGTTATACCAGAAAGTACACTAACTTTGAATTGCACTGTTTCGACACGAAGACTCTGAATTCAATTAGGTAGTGCATTTGAGAGCCTTCTCTGTACATTGGAAGTAAAGATCGGAGCTGCAGTGAGGTTCCACAGCACCAACCCAGTTAATTGTGCCTGTAACTTCACTGCAGTGTTGTATACAGGAGAACTGTCACTCTTATGTGGTGGACCACCCTGGGCTATGCATAAATGGGACCCTAAACGTATTGTTGAAACAGATAAGGGAAACATTACCCTGTACTTGATCTGTGCCCTAACCAACTCTGGGATTGTTCGATACTGGCAACGTAATGAGTATAAACTGTGAGCAAAATGTGTACTATTCTTGAACAATGATTTTTCAGAGATAACAAGCATGGGGCTGGATGAACACAGCAGGTCAAGCAGCATCATAGGAGCAGGAAAACTTGACGTTTCGGGCCTAAACCCTTCATCAGAAATGGGGGAGGGGAAGAGGGTTCTGAAATAAATAGGGAGGGAGGGGGAGGCGGATAGAGGATGGATAGAGGAGAGGATAGGTGGAGAGGAGGCAAACAAGTCGAAGAGACAGGGATGGAGCCAGTAAAGGTGAGTGTAGGTAGGGGGGTAGGGAGGAGATATGTCCGTCCTCCCTGGACTGACATATCT
>JAHRHZ010000033.1:22623748-22654778 GCA_024137785.1 Ginglymostoma cirratum | reverse complement strand
TCTCCAGCATCTGCAGTACCTTTTATCTCTCTTCACTATCCATTGTGATGGGGTTTGAACTAAGATCCCCAGAATATTAGCTGGGTCTCTGAATTAGCAATCAAGCAATAATACCACTAGGCCACTGCTTCCCCTTCTACCCTATTACCCAAAAGCTGGTGGGAACTTGAAACTCTCAACTGCAGAGAATGTTTGAAGTCGATTGTTTCTATGCATTTCAGAAGTATTAGCGGGAATAAAGTGTTGTAATGGTAGATTTAAATTAGAAATGATGGGAGGAAGCTCGAATGGAGCATTATCATGAGCCTAAAAGCCTGCTCCTGTGTTCTATAACTTTCTAACTAAGCACTGAGAGCATGTTACATGGCTCGAGGTGTTGTCTTTCAGATAATTTCTCCTCTTGGATAGATGTAAAAAATCTCACGGCAGTATTCTGAAGAAGAGTAGACATATTATCCCGAATGTCTTGGCCAGTAGTCATCCCTGAATCAATGAAGGAATTTTCTGCTCCTGGTGTTAGTGCACTTGGAGGTGGTAAGGGTGCTTAATTCAATATCCTGGTGTGATAGACAAACCCCTGCCCCCTTTCTCTTCCACTTGCATTAAACGGAGAATGGCTGCGGGAAACTAGGGATTTTGGAATCCTCATCCACATACCTCAAAATTACAACATCCAATTTCAGCAGGTCGTAGGGAAGGCAAATAGAATGTTGGCCTTTACTTCAAATGGAATGTAATATAAAAAGGAAGTAGCTCCTTGGTTCAATGATTTCTAATTGATTGCAGTCTGGAAAGCCCTCAGTAGTGCACTTTGTGGAGAAGCAAGGAATCACTGACAGCAACGTCTGATTTTCCAAGTTAAGCTGCACACATATGGGCTCCAGAGTCAGAGGAGCAATGCTGATGAGCAGTGACTGTTCTGCCACATCCAGGCAGTTCCCAGATTGTGAACAGGTACCATGCCTGAGTCTGTTCGTATGTTGATTTGTGCACAAGTTAAAACACGACACAGGAAAATGTAAAATAGCTATCTGAAAGAGAGAGGAAACGTTTGTATGTAGGATCTTTATAATTAACATTGATACACCCTTGTAGGTGATCATGTTCGTAAGTCAGACATTTGTGAATTAGAGACCCCTTGTTTATATATATTTATAACACAATCCAATGCAACAGTAATAAGAATAAAAATCTTCCCCTAAATGCTGATTCAAATATTTCTTTTCAAAAAATTTCTTTAATTCCTGCATATGGTAACAAGTAAGCCTTGTAACATATATAGTGTAGTAAGTAATAGAACAGCCGCTGTTATGATTAGAAACTAAAGGACTACAAAAAGACTTCAACAACTGTAATCATAATGATTGTCTAGGATGTCCTCAGCTGCTTTAAAATACAAGGTTAGATTTGCTCAAGAAAAATGCTGAGCTGAGGACTGACGGCTGTACAAATGCTGATCATTGGCTTTACTGTAAATAATAGAGATCTGACACAGGTGGAGCAGGACAGGATTCATTGAGTGTGGGGGATGTTCAGAAGCGGTTTTGCAGTTAAAAAAAGACACAATTAAATGTTATGTGCAGTTCACAAAAAAGCAATGTAATTTACTGAGGAAACATTAATCAGTTGTACAATGAAGCTAGCTGGGTTGTTACAATCTCCACAGTGTTCCGTTACCATCAATGCCTTCTGTGAATGTCAGATAGTGAGGGATGGATTGCATTTAACAGTTCCATAATGTTGGGAAAGAAGATGTATAAGGTGCCTTGCATATGTCGGCCATTCAAATGCAAACTACCAAGGCCCTTCCACATTTTAAAACATTTTACGAAAGGTCACCTTATCGCTTTTCCAGAAACAGCATTCCTTCAAATGAGACCATTGTTCATTTTATAGCATTTTCTTCAGCCAATATTTGAATTACAGGTGTCGGTGCAATGCAAGTGATAATGCACTGGCAATGGAACATTTCTCTTGCACACATGAACACTCAGTCGTTTGTACAACACAAACTGAGTGCAGCATTAAAATTTCACTGCACCATCCTGGCAAAGGACCTGATTCACAGCATCCCCAGCTGAAGTATTACATTCACTGGCCAGTTAGTGATAGTTGCAGGCAACTTTTTAATGGTGGCTTGTCTTTTCTGGGAACTAGTTCAAGTTTATGCCAAAGCTATTCAGGGTAACGTAGTATGCTGACTATATTACTGATCTAGTGATTCCCAGGTCTGGAGAAACAGCATTACCCAGATTTTGTGTAGATTCAGGAAAGTACAGCCTGCATACTTTTCTTGTACCTTCTGTATTTCACAATGATGCGTTACTGTGCCTGGGAGTTTTGCTTTGCCTGGGATTCGGGCTTGCAGGCAAGCCATGATGGAATGTGGGAGGAGTATAAGTGCAGAAGCAGGCTGGTTAGAAAACCCACCTCAGTTCTCAGACACTTCCACATCATTTGAAATAGAACATAGAACTGTACTGCACAGGAACAGGCCCTTCAGCTCACAACATTGTGCTGGACATGACACCAAATTAAACTAATCCCTTCTGCCCACTCTTGGTCCAAATTCCTCTCTTCATTCCATATTCATGTGTTTATTTCGAAGCCGCCTAAATGCCCCTATCGTATCTGCCTCCACCACCATCCCTGAAAGCACGTTCCAAACTCTTACCACTCTCTGTGTAAAAAAATTTGCTCCTCACATCTCCTTTGAACTTTCGCCCTCTGAAGTTAAATGAATACCCCCTAGTTTTAGACATTTTATGCCTCCTAAAACTCTCCCTTAAGTTTCCTCACAACCATCACTCTCTCTTCCCCCACCCAATCTCCCAATGCTACTCCGTACTCCCTCATCGATTCAGGAACACCTTCTTCCCCGCTGTTATCAGACTTATGAGCGGACTTCGCATATATTAAAGTTGATCTTTCTCTCTAC
This sequence comes from Ginglymostoma cirratum, assembly GCA_024137785.1. Taxonomy (NCBI): domain Eukaryota; kingdom Metazoa; phylum Chordata; class Chondrichthyes; order Orectolobiformes; family Ginglymostomatidae; genus Ginglymostoma; species Ginglymostoma cirratum. Next base: position 22,651,840 of record JAHRHZ010000033.1, on the reverse strand, counting down.
CTTCCCTGTAGCTGTAACACTATATTCTGTATTCTGTTCTGTTAACCTGATATACATATGTCAGGTATGATTTTTCTGGATAGCATGCAAAACAATACTTTGCACTGTATCTCGGTATATGTGACAATATTAAATCAAATCAAATCAAATCATTGTTCATATCATCTCCCCGCCCAATCAGATCTCACATGTCACTCAGGCTTATAGCATTGCCCTTGACCCTTTATAGCTGTTTGCCCTGCATGCACTATGTACTTAGGGGCATGCAATAGCAATGGGAATTATTTTAAATGCAGATGCAAAATCTTGAAACCTGCAACAATGTAATGAAACTTTCATTTTAGTCTGTCTTTGATGTTGCAATGCATGTTTGACATTGAAAAAAAGTTCATCCTTTAAAGGGGCATTCTGTTGTGTCAACGTGAACAGTCATTCAAGAAAGGTTCTATGGCACTGTGGTGGTATACTTCTAGGTCAGGAGGCCCATATTCAAGTCTTATTTCAGGATATGATGGCCACTGAAATATGTCGTAGCATATCCGAAGAGGATGTTTGTAAAAAAAAGTACATCCCAAAATCACATGAAAGCAAAGGATGATGTTAACATAGAAAATAGGAGATTTGTAGTAATTTAAAGGCCTTTGGCACAAAATAGAATTTAGAACTTCCGCAGTTTCCCTCAGAAATCTGTCTGTGGAATTGCAAGAAGCTTCAGAACCGCATGAACATAGGCAGCAGAGGTTGTGAAATTACTACTCCACAAAGACATATAAAATGAGCAAACTTGTAAAACTGTCAGAGAAGTGCTACACGCTTTGCAGCCCTGTAACCACAGGAAGTGCTACACCTGCCCCCACACCTCCTCCCTCACCCCAATCCCAGGCCCCAAGAAGACTTTCCACATCAGGCAGATGTTCACCTGCACATCTGCCAATGTGGTATACTGCATCCGCTGTACCCGTTGTGGCTTCCTCTACATCGGGGAAACCAAGCGGAGGCTTGGGGACCGCTTTGCAGAACACCTGCGCTCAGTTCGCAACAAACAACTGCACCTGCCAGTCGCGAACCATTTCAACTCCCCCTCCCATTCCTCAGATGACACGTCCATCCTGGGCCTCCTGCAATGCCACAGTGATGCCACCCGAAGGCTGCAGGAACAGCAAATCATATTCAGCCTGGGAACCCTGCAGCCCAATGGCATCAATGTGGATTTCACAAGCTTCAAAATCTCCCCTCCCCCAACCGCATCCCAAAACCAGCTCATCTCCACCTCCCTAACCTGTTTTTCCTCTCACCTCAAGCCCCACCCCCATCTCCTATCTACTAACATCATCCCGCCCCCTTGACCTGTCCGTCTTCCCTGGACTGACCTATCTCCTCCCTACCCCCCTACCTACACTCACCTTTACTGGCTCCATCCCTGCCTCTTCGACTTGTCTGCCTCCTCTCCACCTATCCTCTCCTCTATCCATCCTCTATCCGCCTCCCCCTCTCTCCCTATTTATTTCAGAACCCTCTTCCCCTCCCCCATTTCTGATGAAGGGTTTAGGCCCAAAACGTCAAGTTTTCCTGCTCCTATGATGCTGCTTGACCTGCTGTGTTCATCCAGCCCCATGCTTGTTATCTTGTAAAACTATCAGTCGTTTCCCTGAACAGCTGTGTTAACAGAATTGAGTGTGCCTACAGTATTTAGATCGTAGTCAAGCATTCATAATGGCCACAGCTATCAACACGTTATTGCAGCTGCAAGAGCCTGGAGTGGAAATAAAACAGATGGTGTCCTTTCCAAATCAAAGCTGATTGCCTGTCAGTTAATGGAGTGTGATTGCATGCAGATTTTTAATTTTGATTTTCGTTCATTTTCCAAAGGGAGGGACTTTCTTTTTCCTGACATGATACAAAACCCCATTGGGAGTCAAAAGTAAACCCTACCATGGCAACAGGGAACTTTAAATTCAGTTGATTAAGTAAACCTGGAATTTAAATTTCATAAAACTGGCATCAGTAAAGATGACCATGAAATTACCAGGTTGTTGTAAAAACCTGTCTGCTTCACCAATGTCCTTTAGGAAAGCAAGAGTGATATACTTACTAAACTTGCAATTTAAACAACTCCAGACCCATGTTAATGCTTTTTCAAGAACACAGGAACAGGAATAGGCCATCAGCCCCTTGAGCCTGTTCCACCAATTAACAGAACCATGGCTGATCAATAGCCTACCTCCATATTCCCTAATATCCTTGCTTAACAAAAATAAATCTATCTCAGATTTAAAACTGAGTTAGCATCCACTGCCTGTTGTGGAAGAGGGTTCTAAACATCTACCACCCTTTGTATGTCAAAGTGCTCCCTAACATCTCTCCTGAATGGTCTGGCCCTAACTTTTAGACCATGGCCCCTAGTTCTAGAATCCCAAACTAGTGAAAATAGTTTACCATTATCTACCCTGTCTTTTCACTTAATATCTTGAAGTATCTTGTTAATATTTAACTTCGCTGAGAAAACACCTACTAATTTGTTTTTAACAGCAATAGCAAGTAGAGTTTTTTGAAGAAGGGTCCCGACCCAAAGCGTCAGTTTTCCTGTTCCTCTGATGCTGCCTGGCTTGTTGTGTTCCTCCAGCTCTACACTGAGTGTTAATTCTGACTCCAGTATCTGCAGTTCTTGCTATCTCAGCAATTAGAGTAATATGTGTTCACTCTGACCGTGATCTCCACATCCAGTGGATGAATAAAATAAAGTACTTGTCACAGACAAGGAACTGTCATGTTATCCATCCAGACTGAACTTAAACTCAGAACTAAGAAGTCTGATAAATATTCGGTGGGTCACCCTAATCATCATTTTCAATCATAATAGGCCAAATTTTCTCTGGCTGACCTGAAACTAACTATTTGGCTTATGAGGTTCAGCAGGCCTCGAATTAATATAATATTTTGTACTTGCACGGGATTTCAGTAATGCTGTGTAATGCAAACGTTGAAGGTCATTCACTCAACAGCCATAATTAAGGTTGTTTGCTTGCAGAAGGAGTATCTGGAGTAATACATCACACTTTACTTGGCCAGATACAGATCATTGGATGCCCTGAGCCTGTCATGTGTTTTCAGGAAAGCATTATATTTTTGTCTGCACAGTTTTGATTGCAGGACCTTCATTGATACTTCTGTTACTTTCTTGTGAACTCTTTTAACACTATTATTTGTGACAAATATAAATAAAATCTATTTTGATTGTAAACTATCATTCAGTTCTTCATCTGATTTTTTGCAGCTTTCCCCAACCAATTTACAGGATCACAGAACAGAAACAGAAGTTGCTGGAAAAGCTCACCAGGTCTGGCAGCATCATTTCTGAGGAAGGGTCACCAGACCCAAAACGTTAACTCTGATATTTTTCTTCACAAATGCTACAAGACGTGCTGAGCTTCCAGCAACTTCTATTTTTGTCCCTGATTTACAGCATCCGCAGTTCTTTCAGTTTTTATTTTCACAGAATGGCAGAATTGTTATGGGGCAGAAGTAGGTCATTCACCTTGTCGTGTTTAGTGACTTCTCGTTTTCATTCTCACAGCAGAATAGGTGTGTTCTAATACCTCAAACAGAGGACTAATTGGATTCAAATCAGGCAAAGAGTTGAGGGCTGCAGTATTTTGCACTTCAACATGGTGAGCCACTGTTGACTAGCTGCCAGTTTGCTCGACAGGCCACTATCTGATAGCACCACACTCCATGTCTGTTGCCAACATTGGTGTAGTACTGTTGACCCTGAAAGTTCATGAACATTTATCCTGGAATTGAGCCTGATTTGTGGTCTCAAAGAATAACCCCATTAGTCCTTGCTAGGCCGACAGGAGGGCACCCCATTTACAAAGATCCGGCAAGTTCACATGTGACCATGCACAGATCTTGGTTAACAGCTTACACAGTGGAAATTCTAATGCTTGGCCACATTAGGGATGTACCCGTGCTCACTTCCCTTGGCCCTATGGCGCACCCTCGATAACTTGAGCAGATGGCCATAGTATAAATTTTAAATGCAACTGATTTTCCAGGATCCAGATTATTTCGATGGTTCCCCACCTTCCACCTCCCAGCAATCCATGGTAGGCCCACTTCAACACATCCAGCATTCTGGAAATAAGTACATTTCCTCTAGTGACATATTGGCCACCCTGGCTACATTGCCCCCTTTATAGACTGGGAAATGGAATCTCTCAGTGTGAGGAGACCTTGCTCCCAACTTCACCTTCTCTAAGTTTGGGGGGGGTGCGGTGAAGTGGGGGAACTTGATTTCTTGAGGTACTTGAGGTACTCGTCACCCTTGCACAATTTCTAAGCAGAAAGCCATGTTGGCTATCCCTACCCAACCCTTGCCTTTCCAAATACATGTAAATCCTGTCCCTCAGAATCCCCTCCAACAACTTGCCTACCACTGATGTCAGACTCATTAGTCTGTAGTTCCCTGGATTTTCCTTCCCACCTTTCTTAAATAGTGGCACAACTTTAGCCAATCTTAAGTCTTCCAACACCTCGCCCATGGCTGTCAATGATACAAATATCTCAGCAAGGAGAATAATAATCTCTTCCCTAGCTTCCTACAAGGTTCTAAGGTACACTTGATTGGGTCCCTGGGATTTATCCACCTTTACACGTTTTAAGATGTCCTGCACCACCCTCTTCTGCTGATGATTATTTAGTTAGAAATGGTGTGCAAGGGTACAGAGAAAGGCAGAAGGTTGGAATGAGGAAATTATGCTTGTTTGAACAGCCAGTACAAGCATGATGGGCTGAATGGCCTCCGTAACAATTCTGTGATTCTGTGAACATTATCAACAGATTGCTACCATGATGATCTCTTGAGGAAGTCTGGCCTGTTCTGTTCACTGGAATGTACAAGTTTATCTCATTCTAGTGTTCAACACAAGGCCCTAATGCCTTTTTGTAATGTAAAAGTTCGGTTTTTGTCAATCTTCTCAACCCCTGATTGCACTGCCATCATGTTGTAATATTGATTCACAAGCACTAACCACTCTCTCATTGAAACAATCAATACGAATCCTGACAGTAAGCCCATTGACTATTCACACCTAAACTTCTGCCTGTCAGCAGGAGATAGTTACACAGTGTATTTTCTAAGCTCCTAAATAGTGATCAGAAGTAGGAATCCTGGCTATTTTAGGCCTCCTTTCAAATCCAGGAGTTAAGTATTTTGGTTTCGATACTTGGTCTCTAAAGAGACAAGAAGGAAGGCTAATCAGAGGATAACACAGTGTGGAGCTGGAGGAACACAGCAGGCTGGCAGCATCAGAGAAGCAGGAAAGTTGACGTTTCACACCATGTTATCCCTGACTGCAGCATCGGCAGTTCTTACTATCTCTAAGCTAATCAGAGGACATCTGTTAATCAAATAAGCAAACTCACTAATTGTTTGCAAGGCATATGGGATCTTGGGCTACATTGAGTACCAGAGGAAGGAAGTTATCTTAAACCTTTACAAAGCTCCACAACATTGCATCCAGTCCTGGCCACCACACTTTAGGAAAGATGTGAGATTCCTTGACAAAGTGCAGAGGAAATGTAGCAGAATGATACCAGGGACTTGGGAGTTTTAGTTAAATGTTCAGGTTGGTTGGAGGTGTATGAGTTTATGACAGGCTTCGACATAATAGAGGCAGGCATCCCATCACCAATCACCCTTTATTTCCAATGCATATCCTTTGACAGTAGCACTGCCTCTCAGTCAGTCAGCTATCCTGGGATTCCATATCTTTGACAAGCACCATTTTATATCAGAGATAGTAGGAACTGCAGATGCTGGGGAATCTGAGATAACAAGGTGTAGAGCTGGATGAACACAGCAGGCCAAGCAGCATCAGAAGGGCAGGAAGGCTGACGTTTTGGGCCTAGACCCTTCTTCAGAAATGGGGGAGGGTAAGGGGGTTCTGAAATAAATAGGGAGACAGGGGGAGGTGGATAGAAGATGGATAGAGGAGAAGATAGGTGGAGAGGAGACAGACAGGTCAAAGAGGCGGGGATGGAGCCAGTAAAGGTGAGTGTAGGTGGGGAGGTAGGGAGGAGATAGGTCAGTCCAGGGAGGATGGACAGGTCAAGGGGTTGGGATGAGATCTCCTACCTATTAACTTCATCCCACCTCCTTTGGCCTGCTGTGTTCATCCAGCTTGTTATCTCACCATTTTATATTAGCCATGTCTCCTTGATTGGAGTAGATTAACATCCTCAATCAGGGAACGCATATTCTGTGAAGTCCAGCTGGCTGACCTTCTTACAATAACTACTGTAGGAGAAGTGATGAAACAGATTTAAGGTCTCGATCGAAGGGTGTAGAGCAATTATGAGAGAGGACTTCTTTAAGCAGCAAATGTTATGCGCTTGAATTCGTTGCTCATAAGGATGGTTGGCATGGAATAAATCGATGATTTGAAAAAGAAATTGGATGGGCACTTGAAGGAAATTCATCTTGTGGTGCTATGGAGATTGTGCAGGGGGGTGGGACTGACTGGATTGCTCCACAGTGATCTATCATGGACTTAAATAAAAACAGAAATTTCTGGAGAAATTCAGCAAACCTTACAGTATCTGCAAGGAGAGAAACAGTTAATACTCTGAGTCCTAAAGAAGATGAGTCATATTAGACTCAAAACTTGAAGGTGCCAGATCTCCTGAGATTCTCCAACATTTTCTGATTTCTATTTCAGATCTCCAGTACCAACAGTATTTTGCTTTAATTCCGGCATAGACTTGATGGGCTGAATGGTCTCCTTCCATACCATAAATGACTCAACAGCACTTCAACCTTATGAAAAGGCAACAACATTGTAGAAATACCAATTCCACCTACATTTCCCACGTCAAATTCTGCAGGTCACACAGGAACCATTCTTTTATTTTCATTGGAACAAAAACCTAGCAATCCCAATACAACCCCATTCTCAGAGTGCCATCATTGCAAGGACTAGATGTCTTCATTAAAACGCAACAGCAGCTTCTGGGGGCAGCTAGAGATGGGCATGAAATACCAACCGAACAGCATCACACATCCTATAAGTAAATGTTTCGAAATCATATGACCTTTAATGTCCTTCTTTTAAAGAACAATTGGACAGCCTACAATGTAAGTGTTGCAGGATTTGCTAAGAATTTTGTAAAGATGTACGTGTTTGGGGATAACTCTAAACCTTAAAGATAGATGGGTTGAAGCAGATGTAAAAATTTTACAAATCTCAAACCAGACTGTCTAGCCTCTGGTTCACCCATTTTTGGGTTTAAAGGAGATGGGCTGGAGCAGTTATCCAAACTGCTTTGTGGAGAGGTTTGAACTATTTAAATATTAAGTTGGGTCTAGCAGACATTGAGTAGCATTGGGTAGCTGGCTTTAAGGAATTGTGAGACAAGGTTGACTTTGGGGTTAAAAAAAAGAGAAATGTACTAATGGCACTGTTTATGGATCAAGAGGAGCAGGACTGCTTTTACCTAGTGCCCCAGTGCCTGCTCAGAAAACTATCTGCTTTCTTACTCTCCACCATTTGTAACACCATGTCTTCACACCAACATCACCCACCCATCTCTAAATCATAGAATCCCTACACTGTAGAAGCAAGCCATTCAGCCCATCAATCCACACCAACCCTCCAAAGAAACAGCCCATACCCTATCACTTCTACCTTGCATTTCCCATGGATAACCCACCTGGACTATGTGTCCCTTGCCACTATGGGCGATTTAGCATGGCTAACCCACCTAATCTATACATCTTGGATTTTGGGAGGAAACCAGAGCCCTCAGACAAAACCGACACAGACTCAAGCAGAACATGCAAAAGCCACACAGAATTGCCTAAAGGTGGAGTCAAGCCCAGGTCCCCGGCATGGTGAGGCAGCAGCGCTAACCACCGAGCCACTGTGACTCCCTCACTAACACTCCATTGTGTAGTGGGAGTTTATTCCTCAAGCCCAAGATCCCCAGGACATTAGTAAATCAAATGGATTTTTATGACAATCAACAATTGTTATCCTGTCCACTATCAATGAGATTAGTTTTCAGACTCCAGATTTATTATTTGAATTCAATTTGTACTCGATTCCATGGTGTGATTCAAGCACATGTTCCCAGTTCATTGGCCTAACCGTCTGGATTACTTCCGGATTACATTACCACTACACCACCATCTCTTCCTTGGAATGCTGTATAATACCATTTCAGTGAACCCATGTCCCAAGTTTTTTTTGGTTATTTGTAGGATGTGTGATTGCTGTCCTGGCCTAATTTCCCAGAGAGTCAAATGTAGGCATAAGAATGGCCGTTTCCTTCCCTATTGAACATGAGTGACCTAGGTAGGATTTTTTCTCAAAATTGGCAATGGTTTCATGGTCATTATTAGACTTTTAATTCCAGATTTTTATTGAATGCAAATTCTGCAAAGGCAGGATTTGAACCCAGGCTCCGAGAGCATTACCTCGGTCACTGAATTAATATTCCCACAATAATACCACTAGGCCATTGCCTAAATGAAGAGGAGTAATTCTGTCTCCTACAGGATATCACTTCACGCTGATACCATGCTTCATAGATGAATCTGATGCCTTCTTGGTCTGTATGATTCTGCTGCTTATTAAGGAATACAAGATATCTTCTAGGGGAGCAGCCTGGAGTGCACTTTAGCAGCTGACCTATTAAGCAGAAGCAAATACCTCTGCTAGATTTTAGCACACACTCTGATAATATGCTAGGAAACTGGGGATAAATATTTTTTTCAAAACAAAAATACTGGAATATATTTTCCAAATGGAACAAGTTTTCAGTCAGCTTCATTTGAATAATTCATTACCTAAAATGCAAACACTCGTACAATTTTCCAGCACCAATATATTTTAAGAATTGTAGGAAAAATAAAGGGAAAATACATTTCCAGATCTCCCTCTATGAAAGAACTGAGCTGGAAGCCATTGTGTTGATAATGTAATAAGTGTGCGATATTGTCTCCACTTGATCCGACAAAGCAAAAAGCAAATTCACTCTTGTCTGGTTGCATGCGAATGAAGACTGAGGATTCCAGTGAGCTACACATGCTGTGTGCTTAATATGTCGAGACACATACAACTCTAATCAGATGCTGACAAAGGGACCACTCAAGGGCAAATCTTTTGTGCTTTGCAATTAAATGAACCGTGTCTGCTAACATACCCCTAGAACACATCTTTTAAGGTTAGAGCATTACAGAGCTATAATGAGATATTAAACGGCATTGAGAAAAATGATGAGCTCAAGAATAATGCTTCCAAAGACAGATTTTTTTCAAGATTACCAGCTCACCGAAACATCAGGAGTAGAATGTCAAGAATGTCTGAAGGTTTCCTCTTAAGGCTGCTCATTAGGAGCATTTGAAACCATTTAGCAATTTATGCTGGTCATTCTGGGTAGTAAAATTAGCAGCTACGTTCTTTTTCCTCATAGCTGGTTAAATGAATGTTGTTGTGACGCAGCCTTAGTGAAATTGTGCATTCCACATCCAGGGTCCACAAACAGGAGTGAAGCAATTGATTTCAGTGCTATTGTAAGGCCAGGGTGTTAGCAAAACTCCATCTTCTTTCAAAATTCTTAGCATCAGATTTTCACCTCCAACCTGAGCAGTCAACCAGGTTCTTGCTTTAACATCTCTTCCAGACTTCTGCCAGTGCAGCACTCCCTCACAATGGCACAAATTAACAGCGAAGATCATACAAGCAAATTCTGGGGAGTGGGTTAAATTGACAAATGGTTCTGCTCCACGCTGTAGCAGTGCCAATTGAGCCAAAAGGAAACTGATTTTGTCAGTTGCTTCAGACATCGTGAAGGCTCATTATTTTAGGTGCATCATGAGAAGTTGCTGATGTTTCGTTTTTGCTCATAAAATTATGTTCTCAGATGTTGTGTACTTTGAGAATATGTTTTCCCCTAATTTAATTGGAGTTCTTTAAACTCAAATGGGCAATTGTTGAACAAGAATATTTCAGCCCTAACATATTTAATGTAAAATGAACTTACCCGAAACAGTGAGGTCCCCATCTTAGCTGGTGGTGAGAAAAAATGTTCAAGCACTGATTGTGATTCCATACAGAGATGATAAGAATATCAAAGGGTGAAATAACTAGCTTGCTCAATATATCTCTTGATAGCCACATAAACAACATGAGCTGCTTTCTGACGTTAAATAGGCTAACAATGGTTAGCACTGCTGCTTCACAGTGCCAGGGACCTGGGTTCAATTCAACCCTTGGCCAACAGTCTTCGTGGAATTTACACATTCTCTCTGTTTCTGCATGGATTTCCTCTGACAGTCCAAAAATGTGCCAGTTAGATTGGCTGCGTTAAATTGTGAACAATGTCTGTCCAGGGGTGTGTAGGTTAGATGAATTAGTCATGAGAAATGCAAAGTTACAGGGATAGGGTGGGGGGGCGGATGTGTCCGGATGTGATGCTCTTTGTGTAGCAAAGTGTGTACTCGATGGGCTGAATGGCCTGCTTCCATTCTGAAGGGATTCTAAAGACACTTATAACTAACTACAAGACCAAAATATCGTGTTCTGTGCATTAAATGTTGTGGTTGCAACTTCAGGAGCAACCAACTGATCAGCAGAGGAGGTCAAGGGTCTGAGTGACTCCTGCTCCTATGTTTCGAAGTTTCAAACTCCTCCTCCAAGCTGATGAGGAAACCTGTCCAAACAAGCATTAATTACATAATAAAGTGCTGCCCATTGAGCTGTTTGTTCATTCAGGAGCCTTGCCATTGAAGTTCCTGCCACTCACCTGCTCCCCTGCCCCACCCCTGTCTGTAGTTGCTGATGAATAGGAGGCTGGCAGTCTCAGTGAACTCAAGAGCATTGTTGGAAGCCCAGGCTATAGCCATGAAAGGTTTCACTTGAAGGTAGGTTAAATATATTGTTCGGTAGGTAAGGGTAGTGTGAAAAAGAGATTATCAGCAAAGGCAAAGGAGTTTCTTACAGGGGCAACTGCTCTTCCCCTCCCCCATATTGGGGTAAATTGAGGGACCCCCCCTAACCCAAAAGTCAGACAGTCCACGGTTCCCTGTCAGAAAACCAGACATTTTTCCCGCCTGCTGTTTGAGGCCTTTAATTTTCTTTTAATTGGCCACTTCAGAGTCTTAGTTGGTAATGGGTCAAGAATATTCCTTCATTAAAAGGGTAGCACAGAGGCTCAGTGGATAGCACTGCTGCCTCACAGCACCAGGGACCTGGGTTCGATTCCAGCCTCAGGGAACTGTCTCTGTACAGTTTGCACATTCTGCCTGTGTCTGTGTGGGTTTCCTCCGGGTGCTCTGGTTTCCTCCCACAGTCCAAAGATGTGCTGGTTAGGTGCCCATAGTGTTTAGGGATGCGTACATTGGCTGGGTTATATGGGTCTGGATGGGATATTCCAAGAATCGGTGTGGACTTGTTGGGTGAAGGGCCTGTTTCCACACTGTAGGGATTCTATGAAAAAAAGAATCACCAAATAACCTTCTCACCCAGAACATAATTACTAAGGTGGTGGGAAGGGGCTTTTAAGTCTCTCTGGAGGACTAACAAGCCAACTATTTGCCTTCCCCTCTACACCCTCACCACCCCCAGGGAGGGGAAATCACAGCCCAACTTAATGCTTTGGATGTACATCAGAATTTCAGGTTTTAATTTTATTTTGACATAATTGACCCTGCTGAATGAGTTCTGCTGGGACACAAGCAGACTGTCAGATGGAAAACCCTTTTAATAGCTTTCAGAGATGGCAAAGGCAAATGGATGATCCACCCAAACCATCAGATGTGAAAAAGATAGTCATCCATGAAACACATCTACACATATAAACATCTGCCAATAATAATGAAGTAATGTAGGAATGTTAGTAAAGGAAGAGGCCATTTGGCCCTTTTCTCCTTTGCTGAATTTCAGACCCTCTCTGAAGTTAATTTTATCAAGTCACTTTCTGCTTTCTCATAGTAATTTCATTTTTCTCATTGGTGATGTCCTTGCTTTGGTATTCCCCTCAAGGCTCCCATGTGATAGTGAGCCAGCTTCCAACTGAGTCGGATAGTAATGGTTAAATCCACTGTATCTCAATGAACAAGGCTATGAATTTCTACAAACCCAATATCTTTGATACCCCAATCACAATTAAGAATCTTGTAAAAAGTCAATCATCTGGGATTAAGGGGAAAACTGGCAAATGTTTTGAAGGTTTGTTTTCCTCAGCGTAGGAGAGTCCAAAACTAGAGGGCATAAATCTAATGTGTGAGGGGAAAGATTTAAAAGGGATCTAAGGACAACTTTTTCATGCAGAAGGTGGTACATGTATGGAATGAGCTTCCAGAGGAAGTGGTGGAGGCTGGTACAATTACAACATTTTAAACGCATCTGGATGGGTACATGAGTAGAAAGGGTTTAGAGGGATATGGGCCAAATGCTGGCAAATAGGACTAGATTTATTTCGGCTATCTGGACGGCATGGACAAGTAGGACCAAAAGGTCTGTTTCTATGTTGTACATCTCCATGACTGTACGAGTAAAGAAACTAACAGTAATGGCAGCAAATAAACAATGGTGAACATTAACACCATTATACAAAATGATACAAAATGTTCAACAAAAATAGATTACTTTTGAAAAAAAAAGCCTTAGTGAGCAAGCCGCGGCTGCCTGTGAAGTTACTAAGGGTAAAATAGATTTAAAGAAAGAAAGCTGTAATTTGCAAAGAATCATAATCTCTCTAAAGATTGGAAATGTTTTAGAAATCAGAAAAAGCCGCCAAAAAGTTGATTAAAATGTGGAAAAAAATACAAGATTAAACCAGCCAGGATGAGAATAAACAGATCGTAGGATCTTTTGCAAGTTTGTATAAAAAAATTGAAGTAGCCAAATTAAACCTTGGTCCCTTCGAAGTGAAGACAAGAAAAATTATTGTGATGAATCAATAACAGCAGAGATATTGAGCAGATATTTTGTTGTATTTTGACAGTAGAAGACATAAGTTACATCCAAGAAATAGCTATTCATCTTATTGCGAAACAGAATGAAACAGAGAAAAAGTACTGGAGAAATTCAAGGATTAAAACCTGAAAGATCCCCAGGATCCCCAAACCTTAGGTTTGCTGCACAAGTAATGGATGCACTGGATAAGATTTTCCAAAAATCCTTAGATTCTGTGATAGTTCCAGCTGATTTGAAGAGACCAAAAGTCACACTGCTATTCAAGAAAGGAGGGAGAGAATATAGTGAGATATAAGCCATTTAGACTGACCTCACTCATCAGGAAAGTGCCAGGATCTATTTCTATGGAAGTCTAGCAATGCACTTTGAAAGGCATAGTATGATTGGACCTGATTTTAAGAAAGGGAAATCCTGTTTGAGACACTGTTAGAGTTTTTTGAGAATGCAACTTGTAACATAAATGAGGGGAGACCAGGAGATGTAGAATACTTGGATTTCAAAAAAGAATGTCTCATACAAAAGATTAATAGAACAGTACAGCACCGGAACGGGCCCTTCGGTCCACAATGTCGTGCCGAACATGACACAAATTAGATCGATCCCTTCTGCCCATCCTTGGTCCATATCCCTCCATTTCTTGCATATTCATATGCTTATCTAAAAGTCTCTTAAATGTCCCTATTGTATCTGCCTCCACCATTACCCCCTGGCAGTACATTCCGGACCCCTACTACTGTCTGTGTAAAAAACTTGCCCCTCACATCTCCTTTGAACTTTCTCCCTCCAGCCTCCACTGCACAAGAGAAAACAACCTGAGTTTTTCTAGCCTCTCCACATAGCTCATACCCTTTATTCCAGGCAGCATTCTGGTATATGTCTTCTGCACCTTCTCCAAAGCCTCCACATCCTTCCTGTAATGTGGTAACCAGAACTGAACACAATACTCTAAATGTGGCCTGACCATGGTCTTATAAAGCTGCAACATGCTTGTACTCAATTCCCTGACCAATAAATGCAAGCATACCATATACCTTCTTTACCACCCTACCTACTTGTATGGCCTCTTTCAGGGAGGTATGGACTTGAACCCCAAGATCTCTCTGTACATCACTGCTGTTCAGGGTCCTGCCATTAATTGTACACTTTTCTTTAACATTTGATCTCTCAAAATGCAGCACCTCACACGTACCCAGATTAACCTCCATCTGCCATTTCTGCACCCTTATCTGCAACTGATCTATATTCCACTGTATCCTTTGACAAACTTCTGCATTATCTACACTTCCACTGATCTTTGTATCATTTGCAAACTTACTAACCCACCCATCTACATTTTCATCAAAGTAATTTATATATATCACAAAGAGCAGAGATAAGACAATGCACAAGAGAAGGGGGTGGGTTGGGGCAGGATGATGTATTAGCATGGATAAAGCTTTAGTAGATAGGAAACAGAAAGGAATGATAAATGAGATAGATGCAAGTTGACCAACATTGACTCATGCAGTGCCACAAGGATCACTGCTTGGTATGCAGTAATTTACCATCTGTGTGAATGACTTAGATGAAGAGGTAGAGAGTAATATATGTAAGTTTGGTGACAATACAAATCTAGATGGGAATGCAAGCTATGAGGAGGTCACAAAGAATTTGTGAAGAGATGGAGAGGAAACTTAGTAGGTGACAAGATGGTGAGTAGAGTTGAAGGTGAGGAAGTGGGAGATTATTCACTTTGATCATAAGAAAAGAAAAGCTGAGTCTTTTTTTAAGGGAGTGAAACTTGTAAATTATGATATTCAGAGGGACCAGGAGGTACTTGCACAAGGAATTACAAAAGTTAGTATGCGGTACAGCAAACAATCAGGAAGGAAAATGGTATGTCAGGCACAAATCCCATCATGTCAGTTAGTGGAATTTAAATCCTGTTGACAAATCTGAAATGTGACAAATCTGAAATCTCAGAGATGGTGAACATGACAACTATTATTGATTGTTGTGAAAACTCATCTGGTGCCCTGATGACTTTCAAACAAGGAAATCTGCCATCCTTAGCTGGTCTGATCTATATGTAAGACCACATCCCCAGCAATATAATGGACTCTTTAACTGCCTTCTGAAATAGCCTAGCAAGCTACTCAGTTCAGGGCCAATTAGAGATAGGCAACATATGCTGGCATTGCTAGCAATGCACACTTCCCATGAAAGAATAAATAAAGAAAATTGCATTTGGTTGCACTTCTTCATATTTTATCATTTTTATAAATGCAACAAATGCAGTTGCTGGAAAATTGAAATAGAATCATAGAATCATAGAATCCTAGAAACGCTCAGCAGGTCTGGAAGCATGTGAGAAAGAGAGAGAGAGATGTAAACAGCATTACCGTTTCACAATAAACTAAAAACAAAGAAATGCAGATGCTGGAGTCTGAAACAAATAAGGAAAGTGCTAGAGAAACACAGCAGATCTAATAACATCTGAGGGATCTTATTTCTGTACAGCTGCCATCAGACCTGCTGAGTTTCTCCAGCGCTATCTATTGTTGTTTAACATTTCAGACTGATAGCCTTTCATTACTATTCCTTTTTCCTCTGTGTTGCTAGATCTTCTGAATCCTGCCTCACCTCCTCTGTTTCCTTCGTAAAGAGGATCCTTAGAATAGTCAGAATAAATTGTCCTAATTTCTCCTTACGTGGGTCAGTCTCAGATTCTGTTTGACAAGCCCCTGCTAAATGTTAAAAACGTTACAAAAATACAATTCGAAGATCTTTGTAGAAGTGAGGACTGTTACCTTTGGTGTGCCCTCTCTGTGACTCACTTGATCAAATGGGTGATCGGCAAGTGGGTGGGTGTAGGAAAACATACAAGGAGGGTTGGAGAGGGTAATGGAAAGGGGATGCAGAAAAAGGATAGGTAGGAGGAGGGATTAGAGAGAAGAACAGAAAGAGGGCGGTGGGAGGAAGGAATAGGACGACAGGTTGGAGAGAGGAATAGAAATGGAGGGGTGGCAGGGAAAAGAAAGGTAGGAGGAGGGATTAGAGAGAAGAACAGAAAGAGGCAGGTTCTTTACTCGGAGAATGGTAAGGGCGTGGAATGCCCTGCCTGCCAATGTAGTTAACTCAGCCACATTAGGGGCATTTAAACAATCCTTGGATAAGCATATGGATGATGGGATAGTGTAGGGGGATGGGCTTAGATTAGTTCACAGGTCAGCGCAACATTGAGGGCCGAAGGGCCTGTTCTGCGCTGTATTGTTCTATGTTCTAAGAGGGCGGTGGGAGGAAGAAATAGGATGACAGGTTGGAGAGAGGAATAGAAATGGAGGGGTGGCTGGGAAAAGAAAGGTAGGAGGAGGGGTTGGAAGAAAGGAATAGAAAGAATTAAGGCAATTTGTCGCCATTCATTTTTCCCTGGGGTTCTGGAGGGAGGGCAGGGAGTTGTTTCAGCTTCTGTGTCAGAACAGAGGATGTATTCATGGTCCCAACTGACACTGGCAGGCTGGTTACTCTTGACCTGACCTTGTCTTATGAACAGTAACATAGGGCAAAGTCCTTTATGCTTAATAGACCTAAGTGCTGTGTGTCTTTGTTTTACATGTTATCTGTCACAGCTATCCTTCGACAGTACATTCAAACAAGGTCCCTGTGGCAGCATGCATCCAGCAGCACAGATGAGCAAACATTGTCTGGATATTCAATTCAGTTCAATGCAAACCTGACCCTTAGGCCTGCAAACTTGGACCTGAGCCAGAAGAATAAAATTGTTATCAGAGTCAGTAATACTTGCGAAAACATGGCTCGGCTCCAAGTTCTTTTGCCTGTTAAGATAACACTGGAGAATACAGATGTAATAGGGAGTGATCTGTGGATCAGTTGTGCTGAGGTGTTTTGCTATTCTATATATTTGAATCTTACTCCCTAAAAGGATGAGTTGGTGGCCCTCATTGCTGTATGTACCAATGCAATTTATAACTTAATAAAGTATGTCTTTATTATAGAGGAATGGGCCAAGCCATTTTTGCTATCATTTTATTTAAATGCTACTTATCTCCACAGGGAATTTTAATCTTAAATCTGACCTAACTGTAACAACTAGTGTTGCTGGGATCATCTTGTAAATTCTCCTGAGGATCTTGAGAAACAGAAGGCACCCAGAATCTGCTGGACAGAGTGCAAACTGTTAAATCAGAGGTGGTTAAAATTCGGTTTGCTAGCTGCATGCTGAGGAAGCTATAGTCCTAACATGTGGCTCTTGCTAGTGCTTGTGGGGTGAATCTACTTGTGTTTGTTGAGATTTAGAATGTCGTAGAGGTAGACAGCACAGAAAAAGGCCCTTTGTCTCATCAAGTCTACATCAGTCAAAAAAGAACAACCAAACTATTCTAATCCCATTTTCCAGCACTTGGCCAACAACCTTGAAAGCCCTGGCATCACAAATGCATGTCAAAATACTTCTTAAACTTTGCAATGTGTTCTGCATCTACCACCCCTAGAGACAGTGAGCCCCACATTCCCACCACCACCTGGGTGAAAACATCTTTCCTCACACTCCCTAAAAACCTCCTGCCCCTTACCTTAAGTCTATGTCCCCTGGTCACTGATCAGTCCACCAAGGGGAAAAGTTCCTCACTGTCTATCCTATTAATAGCCATCATAACTTTAAACATTTCAATCATGTCCCCATCCATGTTCTTTGATCCAAGGAAAACAATCTCAGTCAATGCAATCTCTCTTCAAAACTAAAACTCTCCAGCCCAGGCAGCATCCAGGTATAGCCACAAATGTGCTCAAGCCCCTGCTAACATCAAGTTGTACAAAAAGTTACTGATAGCAAGTTGCTAAAAGTGCAATTTGATATTTGGTCAGTGAGGAAAACTGAGCATCTAAAACTAAGTTAACAGGGCAAGCAAAGGTGAGTCTCCTTTACCAATCAGTAGGATTGTGAAGTTAACAACATAAGGACTAAGAAGGAAATGTAAATTACATTGGGTGAATTCAACATTAAATCAGAAAAAATATATTGTGTTAGGAGAGATGGAAGAGTCAAGAATGTATTTCTATTTTAAATTTTACATGATTAAACTCTCCAACAACAATTAAAATTGGAAAAAAGTGAACTTCCAAACTTATAACAAATAATTCCTACAGGACCAGCAAGGTTGACTGGCCATGCTTTAAAAATATCATATTGTAAAAGACACATTTTATCGAAGATTTTTGGCCTGCATTTATCAGGAGGTTCAAGGGGAAAACTAATATTTGTACTGCATGAGAGGAAAGTGCTGACAGGTGGGCATGTACTGGAAGCTACATACATTACTCACAAGACCCTGTTCTTTGAAGACAGCAAGAACATGGAGCTGCACTGTCTCTATTTCAACTCAACAACGTAGGTGAGAGCAGTACACAAAAACAATGTTGCTGGAAAAGCTCAGCAGGTCCAGCAGCATCTGTGAAGAAGAAATCAGAATTAACGTTTCGGGTCCGGTCTGCGCAGTCACTGGTTCATTTCTCAGGGCAATGCCGTGCTCAATCTGAGTCAAGCTAGCTGGCTTAAAATTTCACAAAGCCTGGCTGTTAACTGTCAATCTACATTAATAGATAATGAACATTCCCCATTACAATGCCTCTATTAACCAGTGTTCACTAACCAACCAATCTGCACTCTCCTCTCATGTCGTGTAATTGTTGGTTTTCCCATGAATTAGCATTCATGTAAATCGTCTTAATGAACGGAAGATGAAAAGTTTCAGGAAAATGTGTCTTCTTTCAGCAGCACTCAAGTTGTGTACTACTAAGCGACAATAAATATCATGGCATTAAAAGGGTACTTGAGCTAAAATGTAATCAGAAAAAAATTACAGGGTTATGGGGTAGAGCAGAGAACTAGGACTAAATGGATAGTTTTTCAAAGAACTGGTAAAGATACAGTGAAACATATAGCATCATCTGTGCAATACGATAGTATTACTAATTCCCAGTAGTTTTAATTGGAGTCGGGATTTAAATACATACTCTACAGTAATGTATCTATAATGCTGACAACTCTCAAAATAATGGACCTTTCCTTCCGAACAGAAGTCATTGATATTTCACCTTTTTGACATGTTAGGCAGTCTTGATTCATCCTGAATGCCAAGTGCTCCACAACCTGATAGTGTATTTTATTGATATTGTATAAGACAGTGGAAGAAAGCCTTTACTCCCTTGCTATGCATAATGCATATTGTCAGTATTCAGATAGTAGTTTTGGATTTGGGGGGGTGATTATCAAATTCTGACCATTTAAATCTAATCAAAGTCCAAACAAACCCTTGTGTTTCCAGCTGGACCATGTGTTCAGTTTCATTGATTATAGCCAATATTCCCTTTCATCAAATACCGTGACTTTAAAAAGTGAAAAATTAAAACGAACAATTTAATCCCTTGCCCAAAATAGCACACAGACATCAGTTATGATTTCTTTGGAAGACTCCAAGTATTTATAGTAGCTATTTCAGAATGATAAATGCAATTCACCTTTATAATATTTCTGGAGTGAATTTTCTTTTTGAAGCAGTATTGAAAATCTGGGTGAAAATTACTTCCAAAATAATGCCCATTCTTGAAGTGTTTTAATTCTCTTAAGTTTGAGCTTGAATTAATTTGTATATTGCCAATGGCAAAACCCACTATGAACCGAAGTATTTGAGCAGAATTTTTGAAACATAACTTTTGAAAAATTGCATTTAAAATTATTCACTGATACAGTAAAGAGGGTAAAATGTAAAGTTCAATTAATACAAGATAAAATATTATCATCAGAAAAATGTTTATGGCAAAAAAATGCATACCCTAGTGAAATTCAACTACAGTGTGTTTATATTTTTTTGAAGGGCAGCGATAAGTAGCCATTTATGTGATGGTTGAGTTGGTCTGCTACAATTTGGTTCCTTCTCATTATTTTCACTTAAACATCTACAATGAGCTGCCTGTGACATCTTCCACAGAGAGTTCAACAGTTCAGTCGCCCATGTTACACAGTGACCATTGACTTCATTCTTTTTGTTTCTGGAGGCATTTTCTTTAAATAACAGATTTACAAACAATCACAATTTCCAGCCTGAAATATAAGCACATAAATAGCAGATAAAAGAGAAAAGGCATTTGAGTGGATCTGTGTGTTGATTCCAATTTAAATTCAAATTGCAATGTTGGTTCAGGAGGCATATTTTAAAGAGTATTGAGCACATGTGAGAGTAGATATAAATCTCACAGAACTCCTGATCAGGGAGACTTTTGCTATTACATGTTGAGGCTTTCTATCAGTTCTATCGCTGACCTGTGACATGGAAGGAGATGAATATCCTCTTGCCATTTGGCTCACTAAGTAATGTGAGGGTTGATGAATCACTTCTCTCTATGACAGCAAAATTGGAATCATCAGGTTCAGGGGCATAACTTAGAAGAAGAAAATACGCATGGACATTGTCTCGTAACTTGTTATTGAACTAAAGGATTCTTGCTCCAAATGCAGATCAAGTTGCTATGAATCTAAATCAAGCTCAATGAGCCTTTGGCTTTCAGCTGTTTTTGCAGTTTGTTATGCATTTAGACAAATACTTTAAAAGCCAGCAACATAAAAATGTTACTGACAAATTAAGCTGTTTAATTTCAAAGAAAGTTTTAAATGTGCATTTTGTATGTATGATTGTGGCTGTTCAATGGAAGAAGATGGTGTATCACTGGACTGGTCATCCAGAGGACATCGGTTAAAAGCCAGTACAGCAGCTGTTGCAATTTCAATTCAATTACTAAATCTGGCATCAAACAGCTAGTTTCAGTAACAGTGACTGTGAATCTATTATCAATTGTTATGCAAACCCATCTGGCTCATTAATGGCCTTTAGGGAAGAAAATCTGCCATCCTCACCCGTCTGCCCGACTCCACATCTGTAGCAATATGGATGATTCTTAACTACTCACTAAAATGGCCCAGGAAGCCAATCATTCCAAGGGCAACAAGGAATGGGCAACAAACCTTAGACTTTCATATCCCATGAAAGAATAAAGGGAAATTAAATCACTGATAGACTTCACGACTTACCATCTTATGCACCTGAGTCCATCTTAGGTAAAAGTCACCTCCGTTCCATGAAACTTCTGGCTCGAGAGTCAATCATTTTTCAAATACTTTCTGCAAGTTTTGGGAGCAGGGTTGATGGGAATGGTTCAATAAGTGTTTTTCAGCATTGCATTTTAACTGTTGGAAATAAATACACTGGAACCGCACTACAAACAATAAATGCTGGAGATCACAGCATTATCCATAGAGAGAGAACAAGCTATCGTTTCAACTCTAGATGGCTCGTCATCAGAACTGAAGTGAATTGTGGAGGAGACAGCATCCATGCTATAGTTTAGGGAAGGTGGGGAGTTGGTGGTGGTGTAGAGAGTGCTGTTCGAGAAAAGGTATTGATAGCTCAGATTAAGTGATCCATCAACGCCTTTTCTCCAAAAGCACCCTACGCCCACTACACCCAAACCCCCAACTACCAAACTATAACATGGATGCTGTCCCCTCCACACTTCACTTCAGCTCTGATGAAGAGTCATTTAGACTCAAAACGTTAGCTTGATCTCTCTCCATGGATGCTGCCTGACCCGTTGTGATCTCTGGCACTTGTTGCTGGCAGTACAGATTCCAGCATCTGCAGTAATTTGTTCCTACAGTGGAACCGCAGTACCTTGTTGCATTCAGGACCATGGCCAGCAACCAGGGAGACTGACCTACTCCTAGTTCAGGAGGCAGAGTCAAAATGAAACTTCAGTTCTGCAAACCTGACCTGGAAGAAAGTGCTACAGAATTTACAGCGTGCGGATGGGGTGGGGGGGCAGGTGGGGGTGGTCGGTGGTGGGGAGTGGAATTAAAATGTTCATTAGCATTAAAATTAAAAGTCATGGTGATTGACTCCAGAGATAAGGCACAGAGACAAGATCTGCCTTGGTGCACAAGCATTTGTTTTTCAAGGAATGTTTAAAAAACAAAAGCAAGCACTCACTCATGATACCCCTTACACCTCATACACTTTCATGCTGACACTAACTCACGCCAACACGTATACCCCATATCCTGTAACTGGCTCTAACACCTTCTAAATATCAACTCACCCAATGCCTGTCATTAACAGACCTCAGGATCCCATTTTTTAAAAAGAGCTCTCTGATAAAAACAAGTTAATTACCATTTGCATCATTTTATCCCTTATCATAACAAGCTTCAGATTTGATAGAACCATCTCAAAATACTTACAGCCACTTAAAGCTGCCAAAGCTGCCACTTAAAGCACCAAACTGTGAAATGACAATCTTCTTCAATGTGATAATGAAAATTGTGAAATCAGTTGTGCAGTATTAACGCTGTAATGAAAGCTTTTCAGCTTATGCCAACAGACAAAGCGAAATGGCAAGAACAGATGACTTTTTTAAGCAGAGTTTTTCTCAGAAATTTAAGCAGCAGGATTTTTAAATACCTTAACAATGCTATGGACAACTCCTACTGATAGCTCCTTTTGGCAGCTTTTTTCCACAGTTCTTATTGAGAACTATAATGACAGTTCAGTTTTGTTAGGCACAATGGGTTTGGTCGTTTCAATGAATTTGTACCTTTTACACATATTCATGTCTACCTTTAACAATCCAAAGTAGAATTTTGTCCCTCCCAAACTACAGCTTATCTTTCAGAACGGACAGATGACCTTTCCCAAAGGTGTCCTGCAATCATTTCCCAAAAGGTACCTTACCTTTGCAAAGCAGGATCCCACCCCTACAAAGGACAAAGCAGCTTTAGATGTTCTGCAACCAGGTCTGAGGTGCACAAGTTGTGTTCTGGAAATTTTACGCGTACAAATCAAAACTGACTGATGCAGCAACACTTGAACATGTGTAACTGCCTCCACTGACAATGCTTGTGCAAGTTGGAACCCTCCTCCATACTCTCCCTCTGAAATGCCACTGTTTGGGGCACAATTTCCAATTTGGGCTTCCACAGCCATTTTTGTAGTAATACAGATTCTCCTCCATGTTTGCAAGCAATCAAGCTAGTGTCATTGTCAGTAGTTCCCAGTTAGTCAACCACTTAGCCCAAAAAATTAGTTTCAAAAGCTCCACTTGTACTCCAATATACCCTGTACCTAACTTCCCTAATGAGTGAAAGGTGAAAAGCTTGGAAAAAAATGCCTTTTCAGCAATACTCAAATTCTGCACAACTAAATTACTATTGATATTCAGTAAATTTTAAAAATATTCAGGACGGAAAGGTCGTCTATTATTGCTTTATTATTCTGATATTAATAGTTGTCACTAACAATTCATTGGAAAAAAAATTATATACTGCTTATTATGCCAGAATATTTCAAAATACTTTAAACAATGGAACACTTTCAGATCACTGTGATTCTTAGAATGTGATTTTTCAGTATATCTGATATGGTTCCTCATTTAGAGTGCCTTAACCTGTCTCAATATATTATGTCTGAGATTAAGGATTAAAATAATTCTAGAATTTACTGAAATCATAAAATTTATACAAAACTTTCCCCAAAAGTACCTGTTAAACTTTCACTTAATGGTAGTTGTCTTTTCCCTAGGATGGGGTATTTCAAGACTAGGAGGAACATTTTTAAAGTGAGAGGAGGAAGATTTAAAAAAGATATGAGTGGCTTTTTTTTTTACACAGGGGGTGGTTCATGTGTGGGACGAACTTCCTGAGGAAGTGGTGGCTGCGGGTACAATCATAACGTTTAAAAGACATTTGGATAAGTACATGAATAGGAAAGGTTTGGAGGGATTTAGGGCAGGAGGAGGCAGGGAGGACTAGTTTAGTTTGGGATTGTGTATGCCATGGACTGATTGGACCGAAGGGTCTGTTTCCGTGTTGTATCACTATGACTCTGTGACTTTATTAAATTAATTCTCAGGGAGGTGGATAACACTGGCATGGGTGGTATTTCTTTAGATGTCACAGTTACTACATTTGAACAGTAGTCAAGAATCAACTGTGTTGATATGGGATTGGAGTCACTATTAGGACAAACTGGGCAAAAACAGTAAGCATCCCTTCCTGAGCTGCATTAATGAAACATTTAGATGGTTCCAAAAATGTTAACAGATATTAGTTTTCATTCCCCAAAACACCTATATATGTTTCCTCTCCTTTCCTTGCTTCCCTCATTTCTACGGTATTGTTGATCCACAAACTTTTATTAGATTGGTCCACATTTATTGACAAAGTGCCGTAGTAATTAACCATTGCTGACCAGGAAATTTTACCTCTCTTACTGCCCACCACTAGGCAGTACCAGGAGTTTTAAACAGGCTGATAATCAACCTGTTTGGCCATGATTCAATTCATCTTCCATGACTAACAAATTCTGGCATTGGATTTGAACTTGGACCTTCTGCCCCAGAGGTAAGGATGCTACCACTGCACCACAAGAAAACTTTCTATTCCCAGATACATTATTTCAATATGAATTGAAATTATCATTCTGACATTGTAAACATTGACTTCAGATTCCCCTGGAATATTTATCCAGGCTACCAGAAATATTAGTTCAGAAATATCACCATAATGTGACTGTAATGTTTTCACACATATTAATTATATGTAGTGATGGTTGCCAAAAAGGCAGGGGTTTTGAAGAAAATAAACCAATTGTCATCTCTGAGGAAAGGCGAAAAGCATTTCCTTTCTGATAGATATTTGCACTGGAAGTATGCTTTTGAGTGCATCTGCATCTCATTAAATAATCAATTCCATGCTTCAGGATTTTTATAGTTTGCCGGTTTATTGATGCACCTCTCTAATTCTTAACTTACAATATTGACATTTAGTGCTGCTGTGTAAACAGGTTGATTGAAGGACAACTGGCCAGTGGGTTAAGATGAGCAACATGCAATTTTACTGCAATGTTCGTCAGTCACATGAATTAACTGCTTCTACACTGTCAAGTAGGCTGAAAATGCAGACCAGTAACAACCCAAAAGCTAACTAATTTTGGGTCATGAAAAATAGAGGGTAATAATAAACTGGCCCTTAGAACCTGTAAGATACGCTCAGGATGGAGCTGAAGACTGGTAATGTGTTATATTTGCTTCAAAGAATTTAATTCTGTTTTTAATTAATCAAAATATCCTTGCTTTATAACAGATGTTAGTTTTCACTTCCAAATGCACCTCTGTATGTTTTTTTCCCCCCATCCTTGTTTCCCTCATTTCTATAGTGTGGTTGGTCCACAAGCTTAGGTTGTTGGAGTACTGATAGACCACAAAGTTCAATGTTTATGGAACCACACTAATCTTGACAATCATCAGTGTTTATTGTTAATGAAAACAGTACTATGAAGATGTGTTAATAAGCAATGCTGTTCCTCTGCTGACTATGTGTCCATACCCTCCTTGAATCTGAAAGCAAATATTCAAACTTTCACATTGTTCTATTTATGCTTTCTGCATCTGTTGCTTAGCAATAGCGCAATTTTTCTTGTTCATTGCACCACTAACATCAATCTCCATAGAAATCTGAAGCTGTATGGTTTATTCCTTTAATGTACACTTTGTGAATAGCTTCATTGGTTTCTATGTAGTCCACTTTTTCCACAATGCAATGAACCCCTTACTTGCTGAGCCTATTAAGCAAATAAACTGTACAAGATCAAGTAAATGGCTAACAGGAGCTAATAAATAGTATGATGCAACCCAAGGGAATGGTCTATAGAAACAAAAATCAATACAACAGAGAAACCACATAGCGCAAAACCATCTACTGCAATACTCAAGGCAGAGAAGACATTGAAGTATCACAAACCACCAACAAAGCCTGGTTTTGTGCAACAAGACTGATCAATACCATTACAAAAGGAAACCGGCGCAGGCAAGCGGTCTTCAGTATAAATCCTGATCTCTGAAAAGTCAAGCATAAAGAAACATTTGTAAGACAGAAGTTGTAGAAGTAAAACTCTACTGATCTCTTTTAGCACAGAGGCAAAATGTTGTTAGATGACGGATCAATAGAATTAACTTGTCAATGGATTCATTTCAACCTAATACAGGAAGGCACTATAGATTTAGTGAGCACAATTTAAAAGACACTTTAGTCAGACTGCATTATAGAGGACACTGGTAACAGTAGAATTTCTGAAAAGCGAGACATTTGAAAATATTGAAGATGACAATCTATCAAACCCAATGCTAAAGCTGGGCGCGTGAAATTTTATCACTAATGATTTTCCTTGTTATTATCCAACTGTATTTCATGGACTGTATTACATTTCAATCTACTATACTTAACTTCTTCCATTAAAGCCAGTGTTTGTGCAGGAGGCTTTAAGGGTGAAACATCAGAGCCACACATCTTTACACTGACGTTCTGATAATCAAGAGACCCACCTCTCATAGTTCACACTATGCTATTACTAAAACTAATGTAATGCCAGAAGTTAAGAAGAGAGAAATTCTATCTTTATCTTTTTCTAAAACTATATTATCTTGTTTAAGAAAACACAGTATGGAGCTGGAGGAACATAGAAGGCCAGGTAGCATCAGAGGAGCTGGAAAGCTGATGTTTCAGGTCGGGGCCTTCTGAAAAAGGGTCTCGACCCAGAACATCAGCTTTCCTGCTCCTCTGATGCTGCCTGGCCTGCTATGTTCCTCCAGCTTCACACTGTGTTATCTCAGGCTCCAGCATCAACAGTTCTCCTTATCTTGTTTAAAATCTTTTTAATTGTAAACAGACATTGTTTGATTTTAAAATGGCAGCTATTGAGTACAGTGTACAAATGTTGGCTGTTTCAAGATATTTTTCGTGACTGCCAAGATTAAAGTGAATGCAACACCTCCTGGAAGATCACATTCCTGCATTGTACAGAAATTCCAACCAAGCCAATACAAAGGAACCATAAATAACATGATTGTGTCAGCCAGGATGGAACGAAGAAAATCATTAAAACCTATTTATGCTTAACTTGGTGCTAATGACTTCACAGTTAACTGCTACAAAACACGACAACACATCTCACAGAAGATTAAACCACAAGATAAGACCCTATTGGCATGGTGTGTTCAGTGGTTAGCTCTGCTGCTTCACGTCTCCAAGGACCTGGGTTCAATTCCTGCCTCAGGCGACTGTGTAAACTCCACACAGATATTCTACCTGTGTTTGCATGGGTTTCGTCCAGATGCTCTGGTTTCCTCCCACAGGCCAGAAATGTGTAGGTTAGTTGGATTGGGCATGCTAAAATGCCCACAGCGATCAGGGATGGAGAAGCTAGTTGGGTTAGCTATGGGAAATGCAGTGTTACAGGGATAGGATGGGGGCGGTGGGTTTAGGTAGGGTGTTCCTTGCAGCGTCAGTTTGGACTCAATGGGCTGAAAGGCCTGCTTCCATAGTTTCAGGATTCTATGATGTGGAGGTAGTATATTGGCATAGAGAGAGAATTGGCTAATGAGTAGGAAACAGTGAGTGGGGATACAGAGATAAAAGGTACTGCAGATGCTGGAGAATCCGAGATAACAAGGTGTGGGGCTGGATGAACACAGCAGGTCAAGCAGCATCATAGGAGCATGAAAGCTTGACGTTTCGGGCCTAAACCCTTCATCAGAAATGGGGGAGGGGAAGAGGGTTCTGAAATAAATAGGGAGAGAGGGGGAGGCGGATAGAGGATGGATAGAGGAGAGGATAGGTGGAGAGGAGGCAGACAAGTCGAAAAGGCGGGGATGGAGCCAGTAAAGGTGAGTGTAGGTAGGGGGGTAGGGATGAGATAGGTCAGTCCAGGGAGGACGGACAGGTCAAGGGGGCGGGATGATGTTAGTAGGTAGGAGATGGGGGTGTGGCTTGAGGTGAGAGGAAAAACAGGTGAGGGAGGTGGAGATGAGCTGGGCTGGATTTGGGATGCGGTTGGGGGAGGGGAGATTTTGAAGCTTGTGAAATCCACATTGATACCATTGGGCTGTAGGGTTCCCAGGCTGAATATGATTTGCTGTTCCTGCAGCCTTCGGGTGGCATCACTGTGGCATTGCAGGAGGCCCAGGATGGACATGTCATCTGAGGAATGGGAGGGGGAGTTGAAATGGTTCG
>JAHRHZ010000033.1:22600531-22613748 GCA_024137785.1 Ginglymostoma cirratum | reverse complement strand
CCATGCCTTGTTATCTCGGATTCTCCAGCATCTGCAGTACCTTTTATCTCTGAAACAAAGTTAACATTTTGAGTCCAGTGACCCTTCAGAACTGAATAAGAGATAAAAGTGTGAAGATATCCTGCTGTACCAACATTCCATGGCAGCACTGTACACCTAGCTCCTGGGTCCTTCCAGAGCAGACAGAGTGCTAATTGTGTTTGATTGTCTCCCATTGCAGTGCCCTCTGTTCCTGTTAGAAAGAAGTGACCACACTAGAGTTAAACTTGTGAAGACCTTTCTTGGTCAAATAGTTTCCAGTGTGGTGTGAACCTCATTAGTAGTGAGGGTAGAAGATGTGGAATGTTTGGCTATGAAGAAATGGAGATAGAGTGAAGAAGTGCTAGGATGGTAGGTGAATGAAGAATGCAGGCTGAGCCTTTCGGTAGTGATGGTGCTGGCAATGGAGGTGTATGAAGAGAATAATCAATATTTGAAGTAACCTTGACAACTCAGGTAAGGTCATTGAATTTGTATCTACATCACAACCTTCTCCTGATATCTGGTATTGACTTCGTCTTCTCACTGGTCACAGAATTATAGAATTGTTACAGTCCAGTAGGAGACTAGTCACCCATCGTGCCCATGCCGTTTCTGTTCCCTGGTGCCAATCTCCTGTCTTTTCCCCATACCCTTGGGCATCATTTGATTGGATTTGATTTGATTTGTTGTGGTCATGTGTAACTAAGTACAATGAAAACCTTTATTTGCGGGCAGTACAGGCAGATCACGGTAAGCAATGACATACAGATCAGAGATAAAAGGTACTGCAGATGCTGGAGAATCCGAGATAACAAGCGTGGGGCTGGATGAACACAGCAGGTCAAGCAGCATCATAGGAGCAAGAAAACTTGACGTTTCGGGCCTAAACCCTTCATCAGAAATGGGGGTTTAGGCCCGAAACGTCACGTTTTCCTGCTCCTATGATGCTACTTGCTCTACATACAGATCAGAGGTTGCTCAGACAAAGTGAAGCATACAGATTACACTGCACAGGAGGTGTGCGAAGCAAGATCAACATTAATGAGATCAACATTATTTGAAGTTAGGGAGAACATTCATCAATCTAATAACAGCAGGGAAGTACCTGTTCTTGAACTTGTTGGTGCATGTGTTCAAGTTTCTGTATCATCTGCCTGATGGAACAGGCTGTAGGAGAGCATTGTCGGGATGGGAGAGGTCATTAATGATGTTGACAGCCTTTGTGCAGAAACGAGAAGTGTAAATGGAGTCCATGGATTGGAGGCTGGCTTCCATGATGGTCTTCCAGTGCCCTCTTGAATGCATCAATTGAACCTGCCTCCAGGCAGATGGAAGATGTCCTGTCGCAAGACAGTGGGACAGGGCTTCTCTCTTTCTAATCAAAGTCTGGAACAGAGGTGCTCAAGCGTGTAACTAAGAACCTCCTGTGTGTGAAATTCTGTGATTCTACCCGTAACAATTCTCCAGGATAGATTGTCTTTTTCTAAGTTGGAGAAAAAGCTATTATGATTCTCGTTTCATTCAATTGATTACCAATATTAGACATTCAGGAAATGAAGGCAGCAGCTATAATAATGAAGGGTTCTGGTGATGGTGGAAGCCACACATAAAGCTTAAATATATCTTTTAGTCCTAATTTCTTCCCTTCTCATCTGAAGGCCTTGCTGTGGTAGAGAACCATCGTAACTTGACATTCAATGGCATCCCCCACTATCAACATCTTGGGGGTTACCATTGACCAGAAACTGAAATAGCTACATAAATACAGTGGCTGCAAGAGTAGGTCAGAGGCTTTGAATCTGGCAGTGAGTAACTCTTCCAGACTCCCAAAGCCTGTCCACCATCTATAAGTTTCAAGTCAGGAGTGTGATGGAATGCTCCCCAGTTGCCTGAATGAGTGCATCTTTAGCAACACTTCAGAAGCTTGACACTATCCAGGATGACGTAGCCCATTTGATTGGCACCACATGCTCAAGCATTCACTCCCTCCACCACCGACGCTCAGTAGCAGCCATGTGTACTATCTACAAGTTGCACTGCAGAAATTCATCATGGTTCCTTAGACAGGACTTCTAAATCCATGACTATTTTCAACTTGGAAGGATGGGGCAACAGATAAATGAGAACACCACCACTTGCAAGTTTTCCTCCCAGCCACTCACCATCCTAATTTGGAAACATATAGCTATTCCTTCAGTGTTGTTGGGTTAAAAACCTGGAACTCCCTCTCACATGGCATTTTGGGACTGCCTATAGCACATGGACTGCAGCAGCTTAAGAAGGCAACTCAACACCACCTTCTCAAGGGCAACTAGGTACAAGCAATAAATGCTAGACAGCCAGCAACACCCATGTCCCATAAATGAATAAAAAAAGTTCACAGATATCAACAACTGCACAACATCCCACCAAGTGCCAATCTTGTGTTAGTCCATCCATTGAGTTTCTGTAGGCATTTTCACTTTGGAAAGCATCACAGCCAAGTCCAAACTCACTTTCACTGAAAATTCACACTAGAAAATAGTCTCCTGTAGCAATCACAAACCCTGGTTAATTTTGTTCTTTACTCTGGGGTGCTGAAGTTCATTTGGCTCAAACGTCCCTCGTGGAGAATATCATTAGAGACGAAACCAAGGACTTCCTCAGTTTCTATGGCTATGTTACAGCTGAGCCATTGAGCAAGTTCAATTCAGTTGGTTGATCTGTAAACGGCAGATTGATCAAAGGCTTGAATAAGCTCTTAGTGCATTTTAACATGATTCTCTTGTCAGCAAAATACTTTCACCTTCCATTTCTCCATGTACATTCACTTTGTTTATTTTTGTGCAGTTACCCAGGTACCATCAATGAAGGGATGTTACAGGCTCTGTGATGGAGTCTGCTGAAATGTAATATTATAATGAAGCTGGTGACAATGTTTTATAAGTCTTGCGAAATAATAGGAGATGGTGCTGTTGTGGTAAAAAGACCAGACTAGTAATCCAAAAATTCAGGCTCATGTTCTGGGGATATGGGTTTGAATCTCATCATGTCTGATGGTGAAATTTGAATTCAAAATCAATCTGGAAAAATTCTAGCCTAATGGAGACCATGTATATATTGTCAATTGTCATAAAAAATCTGGAACAATATGTCAATGAAGGAAGGAGTCCTTACCTGATTGCCTACATGGGATTCCAGCCCCATACCTGTGTGGTCGACTCTTAACTACCCTCTTGGTACTTAGGAATGGACAATAATGTGCGTCTATCCAGTAACATTCACATCTCATAAACTAATTGTTGAACGATTTTCTGGGAATGTGGGTTCATATCTAGAGCAGCTGAAGAATTTAAATTAAATCAGTAGGCTGTGGAATTGAAAACTAGTCTCAACAATGATGCCATGAACTTTTTACCGATTGTTGTGAAAATCCATGTATGGGAAGAAAATCTGCCATCCTTACCTGGTCTGGCCTACATGTGAGTCCAGACCCACAGCATTGTGGTTCAATCTTAACTGTCCTCTAAAATGACTCTCGCAAGCCATCAATTTAAGGGCAATTAGGGATAAGCAACACATGAAGCTTATTTAGTTAGAGGCAAGGGATTACAGAAAGCTATTGGCTTGCCTTGATCTCAACATAAGATTGGTGTTTAGAGACTCTAAAATCTCAATCATTGTCTTTCACCAAATATGTAAATCTGGTATCTTTAGCTGGAAGCCTGTTTGTTGGGTTGCATCAAAACTGACTATTTTATTTCTGAGATAGCAGGAACTGCAGATCTGAGATAACAAGGTGTAGAGCTGGATAAACACAGCAGGCCAAGCAGCATCAGAGGAGCAGGAAGGCTGATGTTTCGGGCCTAGGCCCTTCTTCAGAAAATGGGGCTATTTTATATATAAAATGACTATTTTATTTGTCGCACCATTAAAAATAAACAACATCCACAGCTCTCAATACTTGCTGAAGTACATCTTTCCTTGTTCAGCAGCCCCTGCAGCTAAATGTATAAAGCATTGAATAATGAAGCTTGTAGCACAGCAGGGCAGACAAAATGACAGACCTCAGCTCTTCCAAATGTGACTACATGCCTTACCTGACCTCTTCCATGAACCATCAAAGGTTCAGTTACTCACACCCAGATCACTTTTATGCTCCAAAGAGCCTGAAATGTCTGCACTGCCTTAAATACTTGCCATTCTCTCCCACACTCACCCACCAGCCCCTGCATTTTGTCACATAATTTTCTTTTAGAGTTGAAGATTAAGGAGCATCTGGATCACAACCAAATGCTTATCAAATCTGAATGGCTCAAGTACCATTTTCCAAACAAGTTAACCCGGAAGCAAACAAAAGCTGATTAAAGATTTCAAATCAACAACCAATCACTCAAAGGTATCCTTGAATATAAGCTTTATACAAGGTGAAGAGAAGGAGATATTGTAAAATGGGCTTTGTGTAACTTAAATTGCATGTTGTCATGGACAAGAGGGAGAGATGAATCGAGATAATACAGTGTGGAGCTGGAGGAACACAGCAGGCCAAGCAGCATCAGAGGAGCAGGAAAGTTGATGTTTCAGGTCGGGACCCTTCTTCAGAAACCAGGAGGGGGAAGGGAGCTCGGAAATAAATAGAGAGACGAGGGGTGGGGCTGCGGAAGGTAGTTGGGATGTTGATAGGTGAATCCAGGTAGGGAGTGGTCGGGATTGGTCAGTGAGGTGGGAGGAGAGAATAGGCGGGAGAGAAAATGGACAGGTTGCGTCAGGTCAAGGAGGCAGGGATGAGAAGGAGGGTTGGTCATGGGATGATCTCGGGGGTGGGGAGATTTTGAAACTGGTATAGTCCACAGTGAATTATTTTTACTAATACAATAAATGCTAGCCAGCCATTGATGCCCACATCCCACAAATGAATAAAAACAATTCTCTATCAGTGACAGAGGTGAGTTTTAGTTTTCTTTCCCTATTTTGCTTAACGTTTCAAAAATACGTGGTGGTGTGTTTCCCCAATATCCTGTTCGAGGAGTCTAATTTAAAAATGACCTGCAGCAAATTCCTTTGGGTTAAAGCAAAGTATGTTTTTTTAACTGCATTCAAAACCATGGTGGGTGGGGAATGGTTCACAATACATTCCACACACTCACAGACACAGTCATCCAAGAAAGAAAGGAGGAAGCAAAGAAGTTAGACATGACAAATTACTTAACATAAACGGTTTCAGAGTTAGTTCACATGAATTAGTGGGTTATTAGCTCAGTGTCAGATGGAGGTTCTTTCAGTTGGCTGTGCATTGAGTCCCGTTAACAGTCAAATTGCAGGTGAAGCTTCAGTTGTTGCAAACTTGGAGCTGGTTCACTTCGCAGGAGGTAATTAACCTGGAAACAGGAATGTCACTTAATTAGGGGGGAAAGGGGATGATGTACCCAAACCTCAGCACTTTTCTGCCTGCGCTAAGACTAAGTTTTAGTGGGTGGTTCATGATCAACTTGGTCACCTGGGTCGCCAATTGAGGCCATTGGGTCGTGAGTCGAAGAACACTTCAGCACCTTAGGCTGCCCCAGCTGGAATTAGACCAGTAGCTGCAAGCAGGTCTATGGTCTTGCAGCGTACCTGACTGGTCAACCTGCTGCCCACTATGGGGGTAGTGGAGGGGTCCTGGATCAGATGATGTCTGCTGAGAGAAGTCCCCCTATTTTTACTTCTGACCCATTCTATGCCTTCCTGTGACACCCTCCCCCCAACAATACGAGAAGACCCTCCCCTATCCTTGGTCCTCTATAATCTTAGACAATCTCTGGCAGTAGCCATGGCCTCCTGCATGGTGCTGCTGAGTGCAGGAGCTGCTTGATTTGATAACAGAGCTCAACTACAGGGACTTCTGCCCATGTGACCTTAATTCTAGGCAAAAGCCATTGGGTGGCCTTCCCAATTCCTGGTTAGCATTCAGTTCAAAGGAACTTTCCCCTGCCGAACCATTGTGGGTCTCTTACCAGCTGTCCAGCCAGAACCCTCTCCCGTATCCTCCACAAGATTCTGCCCACTACTTTTTTTGCCTTGGGGGAATACGGGCAGCATGGTGCCTCCGTGGTTAGCACTGCTGCCTCACAACACCAGGGACCTGGGTTCGATCCCACCCTTGGGCGACTGTGTGAAATTTGCACATTCTCCCTGTGTCTGTGTGTGTTTTCTCCGGATGCTCTGGTTTCCTCTCACAGTCCAAAGTTTGCGCAGATTACGTGGATTGGCCATGCTAAATTGTCCCGTAGTGTCTAGGGATGTGCAGGCTATGTGGGTTAGAGCTGGGAAATGCAGGGTTACAGAATTAGGGTGGGGGGGGTTAGGTGTGGGTGGGATGCTTGGAGGGTCAGTACAGACTCAATGTATAGTAGGGATTCTATGAATATTGTGCGGGTTAGTTGGATTAGCCATGCTAAATTGCCTGTACTGTTCAGGGATGTGTAGAATAGGTGGGTTATAGGGGAATGGGTCTGGGTGGGATGCTCTGAGAGTCAGTGTGGACTTGTTGGGCCGAAGAGCCTGTTTCCACACTGCAGGGATTCTATGATTCTATGAGGTAGCAGAAAGATACCTGGACTGGTTATCAGTCTGTTGAACCATGTCATGAACACTTCTGGCTTGGTATTGGGACTGGGAGTTTCTTGCCCAGAGGTAGGGATGCTGATGCTGCATCACAAGACTTCCTCACCTGAGAGTATATTGATAAAACAAGCTTTACAAATTGTATGTGACGCTGGTAAGGTTACAGCTACTTGTCTCTGTTTGTCCTGGGGAAAGCGACAGTGTGGCTTCTCACTGAACCACTGTTATCCTGGCAACACCACAATGGTTTCAGGATGAAATTCTAGGATTTCAACCCAGTAATGAAGGAAAGAGCATGTATATCGATGCATGTTGGAATAGGGTAAATCAAGAGGAGATGGTGTGCTGACAATCTTGCTTCTCTTTCCTTTCTCAGTAGTAGAGATCACAGGGTGAGAGATCCCAGATTTGTTTGAGTACATGAGTCCATTTACTCCATGTCTGCACCAGCAGATGTTGCTGAAATACCCTTGGTGAATTGTACAGATGATACAGTCTCAGTGGGCTTGTGATGAAAGAGGTAGATATTAAGTAGCTCCAGCAAAGATATTAAAAGGCAGAATGATATTATTCCAGCATTTTTCACAACTACCAGATATCTGAACACTTCATAATCATTGATGTACTTCTGTGCATTTACTACCATTATACCCCAGGCAATTGGTGATTTTGATTGAGGGATCAACTTTGGCTGGGGTACGAGGTGTTTCTTCAAAATACCATTGTAGAATTATTTGCAATCACCTTTCAATGAAAAGCAGGGCCTCAGTTGAATATCTCATCCAGTACTAGAGGGTCAACATGATTTTTGTTGCTCAAATCTTTGAACCCAGATGATGTGTGATTTTGTGATAAGGTTAGCAACTGAAGTTTAACTGCTCACCCTGAGTGAAAGGGCAGTCAACAAAACAGAACCTTAGGGAGAAACAGATGAGGTTCAAATCTAAACTTGCCTCGCAGATACTGAAGGCTTCTTGGCATTAATGTCAAATATTTTCAGTTTTTCAAAATTAGATCAAAAAATTACAGTTAACAACCCTATCAAACAAACACACATCACATTTGTGTGAAATAACTCTGTTAGTTATGGAGCAAAGGGCAGGAAATAAACACCTTCCATGTTAAAGGACTATCATGTAAACATGTTAAGCATTCATGAGCAAACAATAATTTCTAACTTGCTCTTTTGATCATTTTGAAAAAGCCTTTTAATTTTCTGGAGATAAGATCATGATTGATGTTGAAGAAAACATGATTAGGAGAAGATGGGAGCAGAATTTTGTATCATCAGGTGGATCTGGATTGACAGCCTCCTGTGTAGAGTACTCTTCTGATTATTAATGTTTACAAATGGTAATGATTTGGTTTGATTTGGACAGTGCAGCCTCGCTTCCTGTGCCAAAATATATCCCGACCTGATTGCAGGAACAAACTGAAAGCAGGTTTTAAAGTTTTAGAATGTAGTGTGCCTTTGCAACTTGCCATCTGCCTGCGTTAGGACAAGACCTTAACCTCCTTGCACCTTTCCACCATTCATTTAGATCACGGCTGAACTACATAGAGGAAGGGAAATGAAATGTTGTTTTATTGCGCAGGGAATGGAATATAAAAGCAAGAAAGTTTCACACCAATTAAAAACAGAATGTGCTGAAGAAATTCAGCAGGTGTGGCAGCATCTGTGGAGAGTTAATGTTTTGAGGCCAGTATGACTCTTCTTCGGCACTGAAAGGAGCTGAAAAATAGAGGTTTAGCCTCAAGGACTCAATATTAAGTTCCTCAACTTCAGAGTATTGTCTCTGTGCTCCATTTTTCTGACACCCAAATTCTCCCCATGCTTGTTAATGTCTTCTTGTCTTTGTTCTCAACAGTGGGGATTAGTGGTATTATCACTAGACTCTTACTCCAAAATCTCAGTTAATGTTCTGGGGATCTTGGTTCAAATCCAGCCATGTCAGATGGTTCAATTTGAATTCAATAAAAGGAATCTGGAAATAAGAGTCTAATGATGATGATTAACCATTGTCAATTGTTGGGGGAAAATCCCATCTGGATCGCCCATGTCCTTCAGCTAAGGACATCTGTCATTCTCACCTGGTCGGGACGGCACAGTGGCTCAGTGGTTAGCACTGCCTCCTCAGGTTTGATTCCAAAATCAGGCAGCTGTTTTGGTGGAGTTTGCACATTCTCCCAGTGTCTGGATGGGTTTCCTCTGTTTGTTCTGGTTTCCTCCCAAAGTCCAAAGATGTGCAGGTTAGGTGGGTTGGCTGTGCTAAATTGCCCATAGTGTCCAGGGATGAGCTGTTTAGGTGGATTAACCATGGGCGATGCAGGGTTACAGGGGTAAGGTTGGGGGGGCGCAGGTGCGGGTCTCAGTGGATGCTCTTTGGAGGGTCAGTGTGGACTTGATGGGCTGAACGGCCTGCTTTCATGCTGTAGGGATTTTATGATCCTATGATTCCATGATACATGTGACTCCAGATCCTTAGCAAAGTGGTTGACTCTTAACTGCCCTCTGGGCAATAAATGTTGCCCTAGGCAGAGATGCCCATGTCCCATGAATAAATTTTAAAAAAGAATGGGCTTATTTTCTCATTTTGACACCTATTGTTTACACGGATACCATGTTTTGGCATTTTTAATAGCAAATCTTTTGAAGGCATTTCAAATCTTTTTGCATCTGAAAGGTTTTGGAAAACTTTGAGAGGGGAACGGGGGCCAACATCCCATTGCAAATCAGCAAGATAACAAGGACTGAGCGTCTGTTAATGCACAACCTTAACACATTCAAAATATTAAGTGCATATTTTTAGACCATATAAACTCTACCCTTTTCTTCATAAAAAGCTTTTTTGGCAACTACTTATACATAAACATTGCTTTAAAACACTTTGCTTTCATTTTATAACATTTGTGAATGGCACGACAACATTATACCTACTAAGTAAGTTTTCAATCAAGCTCAATGAAGGCAAAGCACTGTGGATAGTTGGAATCAAAAATAAAAAGAGAGAAACATAATTAATGTTTCAAGTCTTCTTCATATTGAAATGGATTGGAAAAATCGTAGTTTTTATGCAGTCGAAAACCAAGAGAATGTGGGGGAGAGTAGCAAGTGGAAATGACAGCAGAAGTGCCCACAGCAAAAGGCAAAGGGGTGTTAATGGTAGCAGAGGCGTGTTATAGATTTTAAAAAAGTCTTAATGGTCAGTGCTAATAGCAGAAAATAGGACAGCTCTGTTGAGAGCAAACCCATGCGACTAAGACACTGGGGAGGGAAGGGGATGCAATCAAAAATAGAGTTCAGTGTTCATGGTCTGAGGCTGTTGAACTCATTATTGAGTCCTGCAGGCTATAAAGTACAAAAGTTGAAAATGAGTTGCTGTTCCTTCAGTTGAGTGTATTGCATGCTGTATTTTCCTATGAATTATATTGTTTTCCTGGAAAAGGCATGGGAATGCTGTTACCCAAGGTAAAAAGAGCTGGAAATATGTTGATTTGCTTTTTATTCATTGGAATACAAACATACAAAAAAATACAAATCAGGAGCAGGAATAAGTCCTTCAGCCCTCGAGCCTCCTCCGCCATTCGATAAGGTCAAGGCTGATCTGATTGCAACCTCAAATCCATAATCCTGCCTGTCCTGATAACCTTTCACCCCCTTGTTTAATAAGAGCTCATGTACCTCTTCATTAAAAATAGTCATGGACTGTGCTTCCAACACATTTTCAGGGGGAGAATTCCAAAGCTTAAGAACAGCAGTGGCATTTTGGTAAATGAAAGCTCATCTAATGGCAGCCATGTAACCATTGCTGATAGTTGTAAAAATCCATCTGGTTCACTAGAGTCATTCAGGGAAGGAAACTGCCATCCTTATCTGGTCTGGCCTACATGTGACTCCAGACCCACGACATGGTTGGCTATTAACAGCCCTCTGAAATGGCCTAGCAAGCTGCTCAATACAATTAAAGATGGGAAAAACAGTTAGCTTCACCAGTGATATCTGCATCTCATGCAGAAGTAAAAAGAAATGACCTTCTAAGAGAAACAATTTCATCCATATCTGATTCAAAGAAGTGGCCCCTGATTTTTAAAGAGTGACCCCAAGTTTTAAACTCTTCCAGAAGAGGAAACATGCTTTCCACATCTACCCTGTCAAGACCTTTCAGGATTTTACATATTCCAATCAAGTCACCTCTTAATCTCCCATACTCCATCAGACACAATGCTAACCTATCTGATCTTTCCTCATAAGGCAACCCACCCATTCAAGGTATAATTCTGGTCAACCTTCCTTGAACTGTCTCCAACACACTTACATCCTTTCAGTGACCAGCACTATAGGCAATACTCCAGATACAGTCTCATTAGAGCTCTGCATAGAACTGAATGTCCTTATCTATAGATGAATATACTCGCCATGGAGGGTCAGTGGATGTTCTCCAGAATAATCTGGGGTTCCTATATTGTTTTATGAGGAAAGTGGTTCTGTATTCTCTAGGGTTTTCAAGAATGAGTGGTCTCATTGAAATTGAAACATAATTCTTACAGGGTAGAAGGAGATACGATGTTTCTCCTGGATGCTGATGCTAGAACAAAGTGATATAAGCTCAGCATGCAACTTGCAGGTGAGGATGAGGAGGGATTTCTTCACTCAGATGTTGATGAACGTTTGGAATTCTCTACTCCAGAGGGCTTTGGAAGTTTAATCATTGAGCATGTTTAAGACAGAAATCAGTGGGTTTTTAATGACAAGTGATGATAAGTGATGGGATGACCGTGGAAAGTGGGATTAAGATACATAATCAACCATGAGCTAATTGAATGACTTATTTTTATTACAAAAA
This sequence comes from Ginglymostoma cirratum, assembly GCA_024137785.1. Taxonomy (NCBI): domain Eukaryota; kingdom Metazoa; phylum Chordata; class Chondrichthyes; order Orectolobiformes; family Ginglymostomatidae; genus Ginglymostoma; species Ginglymostoma cirratum. Next base: position 22,602,301 of record JAHRHZ010000033.1, on the reverse strand, counting down.
TGTATTTTATTCATAAAAATATTTTATATACATATGTAGCCACTACAACAGTTCGATTCTGTACAGAATGGAGAACAAACAAATCCAAGGCATTTCTTACATGTACAATCCTCCACTACACATAAATGAGGCACCAGGAGGGTCCAATAACTGAACAGGCCCCCATTTAAATTATGCAGAAAGATCTTAGATGGTGGCCTTCCCCCACTGTCCCTTGGTTGCAGTTGTCCCAAGCTTTAGTGTGTCCACCAGCACACAGTCCTGGACCTTGGAAAGGGCCAGTCTGCAATATTTGGCTGAGGTCAACTCGGTGCTCGAGAAGACCAACAGGTTTTGGGAAGACCAAAGTGTGTCTTTCACTCTAATTGAATGGCAGGGCAGATTCAATGACCTGAATGGCCGATTCCAGTTTCCATGGATGATGAACAAATGATTCTGTCACCAGTTTTAGATCGTGAGTACAGTCCACCATAGCGTTTGTAATTATGGCGAACAATACATCTCACGTATGTTACCAAATTCAGTGATATAAAAGATAGGAAAGGACAGAATGAGGAAAGGTCATTCACCATCAAGCCTGTTCTCTCTACAGACTGTATACAAATAACATAACGGAGGAATCTATCATAGATAACAAGCATGGGGCTGGATGAACACAGCAGGTCAAGCAGCATCACAGGAGCAGGAAACTTGACGTTTCGGGCCGAAACCCTTCATCAGAAATGGGGGAGGGGAAGATGGTTCTGAAATAAATAGGGAGAGAGGGGGAGGCGGATAGAGGATGGGTAGAGGAGAGGATAGGTGGAGAGGAGGCAGACAAGTCGAAGAGGCAGGGATGGAGCCAGTAAAGGTGAGTGTAGGTAGGGGGGTAGGGAGGAGATAGGTCAGTCCAGGGAGGACGGACAGGTCGATGGGGCGGGATGATGTTAGTAGATAGGAGATGGGGGTGTGGCTTGAGGTGAGAGGAAAAACAGGTTAGGGAGGTGGAGATGAGCTGGGCTGTCCCGCAGAACTGACCAATCCCCCTCCACCGACACCCTCATCCGCTTAGCCGAACTCGTCCTCACCCTCAACAACTTTTCTTTCAATTCCTCCCACTTCCTACAGACAAAGGGGGTGGCCATGGGTACCCGCATGGGCCCAAGCTATGCCTGCCTCTTTGTAGGTTACGTGGAACAATCCCTCTTCCGTACTTACACTGGCCCTAAACCCCACCTCTTCCTCCGTTACATTGATGACTGCATCGGCGCCACCTCGTGCTCCCACGAGGAGCTCGAACAGTTCATCCACTTCACCAACACCTTCCACCCCAGCCTGAAGTTCACCTGGACCATCTCCAACACTTCTCTCTCCTTCCTGGACCTCTCTGTCTCCATCTCAGGCAACCACTTAGAAACAGATGTCCATTTCAGGCCCACTGACTCCCACAGCTACCTGGAGTACACCTCCTCCCACCCACCCTCCTGAAAAAATGCCATCCCCTATTCCCAATTCCTTCGCCTCCGCCGCATCTGCTCCCAGGATGAGACATTCCACTCCCGTACATCTCAAATGTCCTCATTCTTCAAGGACCGCAACCTCCCCCTCACAGTGGTCGAGAACGCCCTCGACCGTGTCTCCCGCATTTCCCAGAACACATCCCTCACGCCCCGTCCCCACAATAATAACCAAAAAAGAATCCCCCTCATCCTCACGTACCACCCCACCAACCTTCAGATCCAACGCATCATCCTCCGACACTTCCGCCATCTGCAATCAGACCCCACCACC
>JAHRHZ010000033.1:22520926-22600131 GCA_024137785.1 Ginglymostoma cirratum | reverse complement strand
TCAAGTTTTCCTGCTCCTATGATGCTGCTTGACCTGCTGTGTTCATCCAGCCCCATGCTTGTTATCTCGGATTCTCCAACATCTGCAGTACCTTTTATCTCGGAGGAATCTATCATGCGTTTTAATCTCTTGAATGAGACACCCAACTGGGGAGTAAAATCTTTAAGAACAGAAAGGGCTGAGCAATTTTCCCCACCCTCTTTGAAGAAATATTACTGAAACCATACAGATTTACAGCCATGACCTTTTATATGCTAGAGGTGACGCTTACCTCGTCCACACAAAATAAAAACCATCATTGCCTATTGAATAATTTGACCATATTTTTCAATCTTCCCCTTCGTTCGAAAGCATTATTCATCCAGTTCCGTTTTTAGAATAGTTAATCAATAAAACATTGATTGCTTTTGCTCGAAGTCTATTGAATACTGTCTAGTCCAACGGAAAAAAAATCTAATGTTGCCATACGGCTTGAGATTTGTTAATGTTCTTCTCTCAACCTGTAACCACAGTCTATGTTAAATAGCCTCCTTACATTTATATAATACACACCTCATGTTACTTTAAAGAGGAAAATTATGTGCCCTCTCCATTTTTTCCCCTGATGAAAGCCCTTTGGTTCTGCTATCTATCCATGACTTAAAAGCAAATCTAAATTCTTGAATTATTCTCACCGCAGTTAGCTGACCTATACACTTCCAAAACCCAGGGCACAAATTGCTCATACAAATGTGTTCTTACCAATGAATTGTGAAGGGTTAAAATGATCTATCTCAATTATTAATCACTGCCCTTAAGAGGCTTTGCAGTGGTTGATTATTCCTGTTACTAACAGGTTCAGCGTTGATTGGATACTTCCAGCGAGTCACACTCAAAGCCTTTTCCTTTCAGAAAGGACACTCCAAATCTTTTACTTATGCACTTTTCTTAATGGATGCTCATTCATGGCACTGCTGCTAGGTTTATTTTATATATAAATGCACTTCCCAATTCATGATTAACAAGGCTTGTGCAGCAGGATGTGCAAATAAGCTCTTTTTATTTGCACTATTGTGTTGTGTTAGACCCATCAGCCATATTATGTCAATCACATAACAATAACGCATTCAGCACAGCCAACTGTTCACCCCCAAGTGCCAAATGGAAACTGATAATATCACTGTTTCAGATTTAAAGTGATAAATTGTTTTACGTTTTTCCCTCTTAAATTCGAGCCAGGCTTTTCAGAAGTGAAGTCAGGGAACGGCTCTACCTGGATAAATTAGTGGGAGTTTGAAATTCTCATCCACAAAAGAATTTAAGTAGAATTACAAAAGCTTTATTGTCACATGTACTCAAAGGAGTACAGTGAAAAGTGGGCAAGTCGCCGCTAGTGGCACCAATTTAGCGACAAAAGTCCCAGCTTTTTCAGTTACAGTTGATGGAAAAATAAAGAAGCAAAAAGAATAGCAGATTTAGGAATAACATATAAAATGGAGAAACGGTCTTCCAAACCAGTCCATGTTAACATCTAACCTCCCCGAGACTGGAAGTCCACACTGAGACCATGGTTTTAGGTTAACTATTAACTTTAGATCTGTGCTTGACGGTATTTGTTCACAGGAAGTCTTAAGGAATATGGTAAGTATACAGAATTAGATGACAAACAAGTCATAATCTTACTGAATAGTGGAACAGCCTGAAGGACATAACTGGTTTACTCCCGTCTCTATGTTCCTACTACACCTACTTGGTGTGAAGTTAAGAATTAGGAGCAAGAGTAGGCAGTTCAGCCCCTTGAATGCTCTGCCATTCAGTATGATCATGGCTGCTCTCACCTCTGCCTCAACTTCACTTTCCTACCCACTCTCCATAATCCTTCAAACTATTACTCATGAAAGATGAGTCTACCTCCTCCTTAAATTTACTTAGTGTCCCGGCATCCACTGCACTCTGGATCACAAATTCCATCTCTGCTCTGTTTTAAATCTGCTACCCCTTATCCTAAACTATGGGCCTCTCATTCTAGATCACCCCACAAGGGATAACATCTTTTCTACATCTACCGTATCAATCCACCTTAATACTTATACACATCAATTAGATCTTCTTTGATTCTTCTAAAATCTAGAGAGTGTAGGACTCATAAAACAAACCCCTCAACACTTCTACAAGATCTCACATTTACACATAGCCGGGGTTCTGTGCTTACTGCAACATAGTTCCTCAGAACAATTAGCCAAATCTTAAATGATAAATAAGTCGATACCTTGTGCTTTAAAGAAAATATGCAATTTCTGAGGTGGATGGAGAAGAAGTTTGCTCACAATATGGGTGGCACGGTGGCTCAGTGGTTAGCGCTGCTGCCTCATAATACCAGGGACCCAGGTTCAATTCCACACTTGGGCAACTGTCTGTGTGGAGTTTGCACATTCTCCTGTGTCTGTGTGGGTTTCCTCCAGCTGCTCTGGTTTCTTCCCACAGTCCAAAGGTGTGCAGGCTAGGTGGATTGGACATGCTAAATTGCCTGTAGTGTTTAGTGATGTGTAAATTAGGGAGATGGGGATGGGTCTGGGTGGGATTCTCTGAGGGTCAGTGTGGACTTGTTGGACAAAGGGCCTGTTTCCACACTGTAGGGATTCTATGATCTTTGGGATGGAACATGATGAACACACGACATCCACACATGTTGTTCACTACAGGAAACACTTACTACAACAGACCCTCTGACATAGCACAACAGAGAGTGATACACAAAACATTACCTTATATGCAAAGTCAATGCTATGGAAAGTATTCATTATTTGAACTTCTGAAACAAGTAGTCTTTTGGAAATATTCCATTAACACCTAGGAAGATGTAACTGAGATGAATTCAAGAAAAGGAAGATTTTTACACTTTGCTAATATCATTCACTTCTAACCTGACAAGCACTGAGACTAATGGGTACTTTAATTCTATGAAGGAAGAAGAAAGGCTTGCAAGAGACACTGGTTTTGAGATCTTATTTATTACTGGTTTTCTCTACAAATAAAACAAATTTATTACGTGATGCATAGGTATATCTGGCACTCGACTATTTATTATATTTTTCCAAAAATTGGCTATAATAAATATCCAAGGCAAACTAATGAGCTGATGCATTAGTTAAGAGCATGTAAAGTTAATAAAAGTACACAGCACAGGACAATAATCTGTCAGTGATGAATGACTATGACAAAATTAATACTGTAACAAGAAAGCAAATACCAAAACTCAGAACTCACAGTGAACAATTTGACTTGGACCCTCTCAAACTCAAAGACACCTTTTCCCTTGCTCTACACCTGTCATGTCATCAATGCCTCCTCAGTGTGAATCCACACTGTTTTATCACCCTCACTTCCCAGCACAAAATTTAAAAATAGTACCATATTGCATATTCATGCCCTCGCTAACTTGAAAGAGTAATTCAATTAGCCTGTTCTTTTCCTATAATGTTGTGCTATTCCGTTTGCATGCATATGTCAGATTTTCTTCTGAAAGCCAATACTGCAATTCAGAGTATTTCAGATTATAATGTTATAACATATCATTTCCTAAAAGAAGTTTGTCTCATATCTCCTCTTGTCCTTTTGCCAATTATGCTGAATTTATATTTGTCCTTTTGTCGCCAACATTCCTGCCAGTGGAAGCAGTTTCTCCCTATCTATGATGAAAGAAACCTCTTCAGTAAATTTCCCCTCAACATTCTCTGCCTAGTGTAGAACAATCCCAACTTCTCCAGTCTCTCCATTTTACTAAAGCTTCTCATGCTGGCATCATTTTAGTAAAACAACTCCGAATTTTGAAAGATCTTTTCAAAGTGTAGCGCCCAATATTGAAGACAGTACTCCAGCTAAGGATTAATCAATGTTTTACAAAAGTGTAGCATAATTTCCTTGCATTTGCCTTTGTATAAACCCAAGGATCTCCTCATATGCTCCTCTACTCCTGAAGAAATTTAACAGTGGGCATACCACATGTAAAAACAGATGGAAAATAATACTGAGATGGACTTAAAATCTATTTGATATTTTAATCATGCAGCTGGGTCATGGAGTCATACAGCATGGAAGCATGCATGGAAGCAGACCCTTTGGTCCAATAAGTCCATCCAAACATAATGCCAAACTAGATTATTGTCACCTGCCTAGTCCTGACCCATATCTCTCCAAACTGCTCCTATTCATGTACCTATCCAAATGTTTTTTAAATGCTGTAATTGTACCCACATCCACCACTTCCTCAGGAAATTCACTCAACACGCGAACTGCCCTCTGTGTAAAAAACTTGCCCCTCATGTCTTTTTTAAATCGCTCCCCTCTCACCTTAAAAATGTACCCCCTAGTCTTGAAGTCCTCCATCCTAGGGAAAAGACAACCAACTATTAACTCTATCTATACCTATCATTTTTTTATAAACTTCTATATAGTCACCTCTTAACCTCCTATGCTCCAGTGAAAGGCTGGACACAAAAGATGAAACAAAGGTAAATACAATTAAACAAGAAAACTAAAGTGATAACTTTATATCACAACATCTTACTCATTTTAAAATGTTTAAGTTGACTTCCCTGTTGGCTAAACTGCTAAATTTGCTTCTATCTGGTAACATGCTCATTGTTTAGGCAGTGATCATGTTTTCAAACTCCACTCCAAAATTTAACCACATAATCCATGTGTAGAAGTCAGAGCAATGCTTAGAACGTGCCATAAAAGCAAACTATTATGGATACCGGAGGTCTGAAATAAAAATGAAAAATACTAGAGAAACTCAGCAGGTCTGGCAGCATCAGTGGAGAGACAAACAGAGGTAATGTTCAAAGAACCACAAAGACAAATGACCAAATAGCTGCCTTTTCTGTTAAATTTAACAATCTAAGAAAGTTGATGAAGTTCTTTAATATTCTTGAAGTCAACGTGACGCCCAATTTTTAGTTTGTTTGCCTGATAAACATTTGTTGCAGAATCCATTTTTAATCGATCCATGAGTGAGTTTGCAGACATTATTTTGACTTTTGAAACTGAATCTGTAATGAAAGCACAAAGTAAAAAGGCTGGAATTTGATACAATGCTAAACTCCTTCTTTCTCATCTCTAAAATTCCATTTGTTATCCGACATTGCTGCCCTAAAAAACTTCTCTTTCCCACTTCTTGAATCTGCGCAGAGTTAAAAAATGCTTCCACATTAAAGTAGAGCTGTGATCCAAAGTAGCACCATTCCATATTACACAAACTCATGTTGACATTCCTTTCAGCATTAAGCTGTGCCAATATTTACTTGCTACCGACAGAGTATAGTGCAGAAACGACACAAAAGCTGCTGTAAAACATTGCAGCAATTTTAAACTAAAAGGTTTTTAATGTGCAAAGCCTGAAAGACTCATAAATGGAAAGTAGAAAGTTAAATCCACTCAACACACAAATAGTAATCATGGTGCCCTGAGGGAGAAGTCTACTAAATGCCATTTTAAATTCTGCACTAGACTTTTTTTAAAGACTATATATTTTCTTTTCTGTGAAGTGGTTCAATCACTACGGTAACCAGGCGTGCTGTGCATCTTTGAGGATTGCTCAATCATTTCCTGTATTCCCTTATTGTGGAAAGGTGCTCTGCTCTCATGCTTAGAAATGCATGTTTCTGCCTGTAAAATACATTGTTTTCACTTAACAGAATGCAATAATACAACATCACAAGGAAGTATAATTGGTATTTAATATTAATGAGCAGTGGTAGTTTGCAACAGAAAATATGGAAGGAGTTTGTGATGCTGAGGCAGTTGTGGTCATAAGAGAGGCCATGGTTTGAAAGCATCTGATATCCTTCACTCTTTCGGTCAAGGGCTTGTGCTCTCTTCTGCTTTATTGACAGATATTTAAGAAGTTTTCATTCTCTTGAACACCAGACCAGCTCCATACCCCTTTATCAATGACAGTACTGCAATAAAGAGGTGCAATTTGCCAGAAAACAAACCTGACAAATTACTCTGTCATACCGTGAATCAGGGCATTTTGAAAAAGACTAGAACAAAGCACAGAGATTTTCTCTGATATCACAATGCTCAGCAATCCTGTGTTTTATAGAGTTACTGTGGTTACTGTTCTTGTTTTAATCTTCATTTGTTTTTTTTTCTGGGGAATAAAACCCAGTGCAAAAACTGTGCATAAGTTGACCCAAGCAAATTCCAGTTGCAGTGGAAACATGAGGTTCTTCATGGCCATGTTTGGATGTTTGAGTAAATCTCATGAATTGCATCAAACTGAAAGAGATAGAAAGAATATAAAGTCTTAAGAGTTTTACAACACAAAAGAGGTCCTACAACCAAACAATTCCACACCAGTTATTAAACACCCATCTATGTGAGGAAGGCGATTGGTACATTTACCTTTTATGGACAGTGCATTGAGTATAAGAGTTGGGAGGTCATGTTGCAGCTATACAGGACATTGGTTCAGCCACTTTTGGAATACAGCATTGAGTTCTAGTCTCCCTGCTTTCGGAAAGATGTAGTTAAACTTGAAATGGCGCAGAAAAGATTTACAAGGATGTTGCCAGGGTTGGAGAGTTTGAGCCACAGGGAGAGGCTGAATAGGCTGGGACTATTTTCCCTGGTGCGTCAGAGGCTGAAGGGTGACCTTATACAGGGGCATAGATAGGGTGAATAGCCAAGGTCCTTTCCCTAGGATGGGTGGGGAAGTCCAAAACTAGAGGGCATAGATTATAGGTGAGAGGGGAAAGATTTAAAAGGGACCTAAGGGGCAACATTTTCATGCAGAGGGTGGTGCGTATATGGAATGAGCTGCCTGAGGAAGTGATGGAGGCTGGAAAATTGAAGCAAAAACACGTACTGCTGGCAAAACACTGTACTACTGAAGAGGAGTCACTGGACTCGAAACTTTAACTCTGCTTTCCCTCTCCACAGATGCTGCCAGACCTGCTGAATTTTTGCAGCAATTTCTGTTTATCTTTGCCCCATTAATATTCCGTTTTCTTTGTCACCTAATGCACCAAACAAGTTAGATATTGAAATGGAAATCAGAGCAGATAACTGGCTTATACAGCTTGCTTCTTTCTCTGCACAATCTCCATTCTGCTTATGATCAAGATGCTTCTCAGTGAACAATCTGTGGGCTCCAGTCGCATGTACATTGGCATCCAGCAAGCAGCAACCTCTCACAGCCACCATGGCACCTGTCTGATACACAGACACAGTGCCAAGGCAGGCTCCATTTTTCCCAGGGCACTGTGATGGGACTGGAGAGGGATCTGAGGGCTGCAGGAGTGGGAGGCCATCCTCTCCCAGCGAAGGAGACAGCTGCGCCAAACGTCACTGCAGCTGGCTCCATCCAGGGACAGCAGGCCAATCTGTTTGGGATCTCTCAGTTGTGTCCCCATAAACACATTAGGACAGAGACGGATGTCATCCGCACAACTTCACACTGGTTCATTTTGCCCCAAACTTCCCCCCCCCCACACCCGCCATGGTCAGGGTGGCAGCCTGGGCAGTAGGATTCAGGAACATAGCTGGCTTGTCCCGGGCAAAGGGTGGCATTGACTGCACAAACATGGCACTGAGAGGGCCATATCACAACACTGTACAATTCATCAACAGGAAGAGGTTTCATTTGATTCATAGTCACATGATCTGTGATCACAATGACCACTTGCTGGACGTGTGTGCCCACTACCCTGGCAGCTGCTAGGAGTGCTCGAGTACTCTCGTGTACCTGCTCCATTTGAGGATATGGGACTTTACAAGGATGGTTATATCAGAACAAGGGCTACCTTTTGTGACCATTGCATAATCTGCTGAAAGATGCAGTTTTGATGCTGCCCATGGCTCAACCAGGGCTGTGATGGAGCAGCCAACAAGGCTGCTGATGATGTGTTTCTGTTGCTTGGCCTGATCTTGTGGGGGAAGAGTCCCTCAACATAGTGCGGACAGAGTATGACACATCATCCTGGTGTGCTGTGCTCTGCAACATTAGAGCCGGCAATGAGGTTCAGAGGGGCCAGGTGAACTGGAGCAAGGATGATAACATTGGGTAGGAGTTAACTCTTGTTGTTCATGACAATTTTGGTCCCATGTCCAAGGAAAGAGGCGCTGGCTTTGGAGGGAGTCCAAGGTAGCTTTACAAGAATGATCCTGGCTTGTCATATGAGGAGCAGTTAAAGACTCTGGGTCTGTACTTGGTGGAGTTTAGAAAGATGGGGAGGGGAGGACTGGATTTCATTGAAGCCTACAGAACCCTGTGAGACCTGGATAGGGTAGACTTGGAGAAGATGCTTCCACTGGTAGGACAGACTAAGACCTAAGTGCATAGCCTCAGAGTGAAGGGACAACCCATTAGAACTAAGATAAGGAGCAATTTCTTCAGCCAGAACGTAGTTGATCTGTAGAACTAATTGTTCCAGAAGGCTGTGGAGGCCAAGTGTATTGAGTGTATTTAAGACTGAGATAGGTCCTTGGTTAATAAGGGGATCAAAGGTCATATGGGGAGAAGGCAGGCGAATGGGGTTGAGAAATGTATTAGCCATGTTCAAATGGCAGAGCAAATTCTATAGGCCGAATGGTCTAATTCTGCTACTATACCTTATTGTCTTACGACAGAGCTCAGGAGTGTTGGGCCCTAAAATCCAGATAGAACCTCATTGACACCTGTTTCCTAATGATGTGATCTGGGCATAGTGGACAATCCTGGATTGCAAAATATTTGTTGCTCATGATATTGAAATCTGATTTGTATTGTCAGGACAAACTTAAGCCTTTATTAGTGTAGTTTAGTTTGAATTTGTTCCTGCTCTCTGTCGATAACACTCATGATTGAAGTTGTCTGATTGCCAGCCTGTATGTGATAAAAACCTAAAGAACTGTGGATGCCATAAATCAGAGACAAAAATAGAAATTGCTGAAAAAGCTCAACAGGCCTGGCAGCATTTGTGGAGAGAATCAGAGCTAACATCTTGGTTGAGTTCTGAGAAGGAGTCACTCGAGCTTTTCCAATAAATTCCATTTTTGTGCCTGTATATGATGTTCCCTATTGGACAATGACAAACCACAGGTCTACATTGAGCATTGGCGACAGAGTAGCAGTAACGTAGATAGCACTCACATGGCATGTAGTTACAGACAGGTAAATTGTGTGGCCTTCTGGTTAAACAGTGACTAGGATATGAGAATGTGATTATATGTTCGAGGGGTTGTCAGCCATGTTGGCTATGGGTAACATGGGCTGGTTGGTGAGGGTCAATGCCAGATCCGAACACTTTCCCAGTTGCATAGTGACCTTCCAAAGATGGTATGGATGCAAGGAATGCTGGTTTTGCTGCAAACATCTATTGAATGGTAAGTTGCTATGGGAACAGTGCGTGACAAGATAGGGCAAGGATCAGATATGGTGGACACTATAGAAATTTGAAGGGTGGTTAATATGACTAGTTTGGTGAGACATGATGAGAAAACTCACTCTGCACTGTCACAGAAAAACTCGCCGTTATTGGAAATAAAAAGCCTAAAAAGCATGTATGATTCAGCCCAATGGTTCTGAAGAAGGGTCACTGGACTCAAACTGTTCAATCTGCTTTCTCACCACAGATGCTGCTAAACCTGGTATGTTTCTCCAGCAATTTCTGAAACTGTTTCTGACTTCCAGCATCCATAGTTCATTTTTCTTTTGTTATATGATTCAGCCCATTGTGCTACAAGGGCGGATTTTGTTTGAATCGCTGTTGAATTATTGGTAGTTTAATCATAGAATCATAAAACTCTTACAGTGTGGAAACAGGCCCTTCAGCCCAACAAGTCCACACTGACCCTTGGATCATCCCACCCAGACCCATCCCCCTGTAATCCACTAAAGCTACACATCCCTGAGGAAGGGTCACTGGACCCGAAACATTAACTCTGTTTTCTCCTCCACAGATGCTGCCAGACCTGCTGAGCTTTTCCAGCAACTTTGTTTTTGTTCCTACACATCCCTGAACACTACATGCAATTTAACATGGCCAACCCACTTAACCCACACACCTTTGGACTGTGGGAGGAAACTGGAGTACCCAGAGGAAACCCATCTTCTGGGTTATCTCTATATAGGCTGCCAGAATTTAATTCAGTTCAGATATTAGACAGCAGATCTGTTGGGATCAGGTTTAAGATGTTACAAGTGAAAACATCATTCTAATTCACGCAACATATACAGAGATTGACAGAGGTCAGGAGCTCCAGGGGATATCAAGTCGGCCAGTGGTTGAAGGGTATTGTCTACCTAGTGCTCACATTTGGGGTGGGCACCTGAAGCAACTGCCTGATGTGGGTGGAAGCTTCACTGGAGATGACACAAGAGGGATAGACAAAGGCACCTCAGCATTTTATGGCCTGTGACCAATTCGAATAGCCCTAGTCACCCTACTGGTCACCATACCTATGGAAGGATGTTAATGTGTTAGAAGTAGTTCAGAGAAGGTTGCTAGATTAATACCTGCAATGAGGTGACTTGCCTTATGAAGACAGTCTAGATGGGCCCAGTCTATATGCCCTGGAGTGTAAAGAGTCTGAGATGACTTAATTCAAAACATGTAAGATCCTGAGGGTGATGTCAAAAGAATATTTCATCTTGTGTGAAAATCTAGAATTAGGGGTCATGGTTGAGAACATTGTGAGTCTTTGGAATTCCCTTCCTCAAAACGAAGTTGATCCAGATCCCTAAAATACTTTTAAGACAGAGGTAGATAGATTCTCAGATGAAAGGTTATTGTAAGTACTCAGGAATGTAGAGTTGAAATTAAAATCAGGCCAGCCATGATCTTATTGAATGGTGGAACAGGCTCAATGGGCTGAGTGACCTACTGTTGTTCCTTCTTTATACATTATTTTTCTTCTCATATTTTTGTACAAACCTTTAATCGTCTACTTCATAACTGTCACAAGTTTTTGCTGTCTTTTCCCCTTTTGCAGTTCTTACTGTTTTCTTTGCATGCATCTAAGGAGATGCTAGTTCTGCATGTAGGAAATGAATGGGAACAAATGCAGATAGGATTAATGAAGTCGCAGGTTGTGTGAGTAGAAATGTCCTGAATGGCTTCTTTCTGTTCTGCACGTTTAATGCCATACCATATCTCCAGCACATGCAGTGAAATCTGCTGACGGGCCTTTAAAAAGCCAAAGTATTTCACACATAAGTGTGTTAGGCTTTTTAATGGCCTTTACTGTAGTGTATTTTCAGACAGTTGATGCTTACTTATATATTTATCTTGCCCCGGGCTGCCTTCTTTTTAAGACACCAGTGAGTTTGCCCATAGGAAATATTTTAGCTGAAATATTCAGAGGACTGCTACCAAGCAAGCGAAAGAGCCTGAAAGGATCTCTGTGCCTTCAAGTTTCACCTTTGGCCCAACAGAGATCCAGTGGAAAGTCTTTCTCTGTCAGATGTTGTTGATTGAGGTACAATCTCCCATTTCCAGCAGCACACCCCTGAGTGACTCCACCATGAGATGGGAGTATCTGTGGAGGAGCCCTCAGATGTTTGGCATGTTGTTGTGCAGAAGGTAGACTGCGAGGATATTCAGGGGCTGGTGCCTCCTGCTTGGGTGAACCTGCCAAGATTCCTTCAAACCATTCTGCAGACCCTGGCAAAAAAAAACCTGAGAGCAACTATATTGAGGATACTCCAGGGAAAATACCTCAAAAATTCATCGCTAACACCAAGTGATTATTATGTCAAATAGTCCCATGACATCAGGTAAATGGATGGCACTGAAAAGGCCAGCACTTGTTGCCCATCCCACTTACTTTGCCACTTTGAAGAGGGCAGCTTAAAAGCCAAACGCATTGTTGTTGGGGGGTCTGAGGTTACATTGTAGGGTAGACAAGGTGAGGATGGCAGATTTCCTTCCCCGAAGGACACTAGTGAATCAGATGAATCTTTTTTTGACAATCATTTTGAGGTCACCAATACTGAGATTTAGGCTTGAATTTATTCACTGTTTATAAATTTCACCCAGTGCCATAGTAGGATTATGGACCCAAGTTCAGAGGTTAATATTTCCTAATCCAAGAAGAACTGTGCCAAGATACCTTCTGAGTGTCTGGATCAGTACAGAGTGGCAAGATGCCAAGCTCCTTCATCCAAGGCAAAGGCGCTGGAGACTGGCATGTGTCACAATCACAAGAGTCATTGATGATTCACACTGGCCTGGAGATTGGCTACCATCTTTTTGTTTTGCAAACATGCTGCAGTGTTGACTTGGGGGCTGCCTGTGTCAGGTGGGATTTCCACCCACTGCTCCTCCTAAGCCCATAGAACAAACCCGGGTTACTGCAGCTCCATTCAATGTACGGTTCATCAAAGAGCAGGCAGTGATTCAAGCCTCCCATACCACTGGCTTCAGCCACAAATAGTAGCAGTGACAGATAGCTGTGCAGGGCAGAGGTGGGCTTGGTGCCAGTTCAGAAAGCAGTGAGCTGCCCTGCATAGAGTTCAGACAGTGAGCAGGCGGCTGTACCTTTCTTCAGATTGCACAGAATCAGACGCGAGCTTTCTGTTCGCAGCAAAGAGTGGAGTAACAGGAGGATGTCCATCCGCCTGATGGCCCATCACAGTAGTCCCCAGCGCCCCACAGCAGAACCTTCTTCCCATGACCACAGCTGGCACTGCATTGCCTCTGTCACTTCACCCATGACTTGCTGTGCATCGGGGTCACTCCAGGTTGGAGCTATCAGCTGAAAATAGCAGCTGAACATATCTTTGAGCTGAATATCTTTTCTCATTGTTAATGAATTTGTGGCTTCGCCCAAGAACCAAGCAGCGCGGGGATGGCGGTCTATTGTCATTTCCATGAGCAGGGCACCAACAAAATTATAAAACTCTGGGGGGCTAATTTGGCTTAATGCCACCCCTGCCCCTTCCCCAGTTTGGGGCAACAGGGGATCCAGATGTGTGAACGTCCTTGTGCCTGATGGAAGTGCTCAAAAGTGACTCGCTCATTTCCACAGCAGTGACCCACAGCCCATTGATGATTGCGCTGCTGAACATTCAGTGGGAGGACTAGATGTGCATGAGACAAGTACTAGCTGAAGCTAACCTGCAATACCTGAAGCCAGACTGCATCTTTTAAAGGCAAAATGCATTCTGGCTGAAGCAGGGATTGCAAGTGACTGGCTAATGCTGCAAGAATCAGAGGGACAGAGAGCCATACAACCCAGAAGCAGATCTTTTGGTCCAACTCATCTGCGCTGCCCAGACATCCAAATCTGACCTAGTCCCATTTGCCAGCCTATTCAGCCTTTCCCGATACCGCAAACTTTTAAGTTCAGGCAACATCCTTGTAAATCTTTTCTGAACCCTCTCAGGTTTAACAACATCCTTCATATAAAAGAGCAGCCATAGTTGAACACAGTATTCCAAAAGTGGCCTCACCAATTTCCTGACAGGTACAACATGACATCCCAACTCCTATACTCAATGCAGTGACCAGTAAAGGTAAGCGTGAGAAACACCTTCTTCACTATCCTGTCTACCTGCGACTCCACTTTCAAGGAACTATGCACCTGCACCCCTAGGTCTCTGGGCAACACTCCCCAGGGCTCTAACATTAACCATGTAAGTCCTGCTCCCAGTTTACCTTACCAAAATGCAATACCTCACATTTATCTAAATCAAACTCCAACCAACACTTCTCCATTGGCCCATCCGATCAAGGTCCCATTGTACTCAGACATAATCTTCTTCACTGTCCACTACACCATCTATTTTGGTGTTATCTGCAAACTTACTAACCATACCACCTATATTCACATCCAGATCATTTAGATAAATAATGAAAAGCAGTAACCCAGCACCGATACCTGTGGCACATCACTGGTCACAGGCCTCCAGTCTGAAAAGCAACCCTCCACCACCAGCACCCTCTGTCTCCTACCTTCAAGCCAATTTTGTGTCCTAATGGCTAACTCTCCCTGGATTCCATGTGATCTAACCTTACTAACCAGTCTACTATGCGGAACCTTGTCGAACACCTTGCTGAAGTCCATATGGACAATGTTTACCACTCTGCCTTCATCAATCTTCTTTGCCACCTTTTCAAAAAACTTAATCAAGTTAATGAGGACATGATTTCCTGCACTCAAAGCCATGCTGACTATCCCTAATAAGTCTTTGCCTTTACAAATACATGTAAATCCTGTCCCTCAGAATCCCCTCCAACAACTGACGTAAGGCTCATCGGTCTATAGTTCTCTGGGTTTTCTTTACAGCCTTTCTTAAACAAAGTCACCACATTAGCCACCCTCCAGTCTTCCAGCACCTCATCTGCTTAGAAGAAGCCGGGAAAAAAAAACCTGAAATGGCGCAAGAGCGAAAGAACGTACTCCTTTTGGTGTTTTGTTGCTGCAGTGGAGCTGGGATGGAAGATGAACTGGAAAAGAGAAGTTACTGTGGGAAATGAGAGGCCTTCTGGATGTGCTCAGAAAGCAGTGGGATATGGTGGCTATAAAGGTTGACATTCTGGCAGGGAGGATATGGTTAAAGTTCCATAAAAAGTTCAGTATCCTCACACTTGTAATCAAGGTCAGCAAATGCATCCAAACCCATCAAGTCCTGCCAATAACACAAGAAGCCTCACACTCTGCTGCTCCATGACAAAGTAGAAAGCTAAGTGAATGAGGATTCCTGCTAAGATCCCAGCTCTGCATTCCTCTGTTTGCAGCTTGTCTTCTTTACTGTTTCCGCTCTCTCTACCTCTGATGCTGTAGCCCTAGTGGACGTGCAATCCAGCCTCTGCATCTCAGAGGAAGTGATGTACTCCGAGAGCTTTCAGAATCTCACAGCGTCTTTCCAGGATCTGGCGTCATTTCCTGCTGCACTTTCATAACTTCTCCACCAATCCAGTAATCCCTCGAACTCAGTCACAGCAAGTAGACAGTCAAAGCAACGTGCCTGCAAGTTGCTATGGTAATGCATTTAAATAATGTTGGCAGGGGTAGAGGGTTTCCCCTGTTCACCTGTATGCATTCAAAAGAAATCGTCAACTGGAACAGTGAGAATGTTAATTGAACATGGTGATCAGCTATGGCCCCGCTGGAGATGGGTATGAGTGGATCATCTCCAACCTTTCTGCTTCAACCAATTTTCCAAAGCACCGAAGCAAGCAGCATGACAGAATTAAATTGTGCGGACTTTAGGTTGCACTTCTTCAGTCAGCACAATATGTTGGCCCAGATTATGAGACTCTTTCGATTTGTCAGGAATTTTTGTTGAGTGGTCTGCTGATTGGGGCAGTGGCAGTTTCTATTCTGAAGCTGTCTGTTGACCATTAATCAGTCTTTAAGAGTGGAAAGAGTGCTTGACATGCTAAAAGATGTATTAATAACCAAGGGTTTCACTCATTCAGCAGGCGTTTTAATTTTGACATTCCTGTGCACAGAAAAGTTTATTGAGGACACCATTTATCTTTGATCTCATCTTAAAGTCCAAAGCAATTGCAGAATTGAGACTGAGGCAGTACAATCTCTAGTGCTATCACATTGTGTCAAGCTTCAGTTGGGAAACCATCACATTGGAACTAACTGGGTCCAGTTGTCGTGAGGATAAATAACTGAGTCCAGTGGCTGCTGGCAGACCTTTCAGATTCTAAGTATTTTCCGTAGCTCAAGACTTGTTCCAACAATACTGCTCCAGCAATTGGATAAATAGCCCTGGATTTAAACTGTGACTTCCAATGATTTGATCCGATTTGATTTATTATTATTACATGAACCCAGATACAGTGAAAAGTTTTGTTTTGTATGCAGTACAGGCAGATCATCCCTTACAAAATGCGTAGGGGAATAGAGCAGAGCGAAGAATATAATGTTACAGCTGCAGAGAAGGCGCACAGAGCATGAGATCAAGATTAAATTTAAAATTTGAGTTTCATTTAGAAGTCAAATGACAACAGAAGCTGTTCCTGAATCTACTCATACGTACATACAAATGTTTATATCTTCTGCCTAATGGAAGTGAGTAGAAGAGAGCGTAACTGGGGTGGGAGGGGTCTTTGATTATCTTGGTTGCTTCCCTGAGCAGCAGGAAGTAAAGATGGAGTCAGCTGATGGAAGATTGGTTTGTGTGATGGACTGAGCTGTGTTCACAACTCGATGTAGTTTCTTGGATAACAAGGTGTAGAGCTGGATGGACACAGCAGGCCAAGCAGCATCAGAGGAGCAGGAAAGCTGACATTTTGGGCCGAGACCCTTCTTCAGAATATATTCTCCACAATATAAAATGTCTCAACCAACTCTTTTCTACTGGTAAGGAATACAGCAGCTCTCTTGACTGAATGTCAGGCTTGGCACCAGGACCTGGAGTAGGTGCCCAAAGTGCACCCGTTTTGTGACACAGATACCTACTGGGTAATGGAAAATGGGGCACTCTCCTCCTGAAGCACCAGCCATGAAATGAGTGCTAGGATCCTAGCTCCGAGTTTTCCAGCCCTGTAGTCTCTCTCTTTCTCTCTCTCTGTCTCTCAATCTCTCTCTCTCTTTCTCTCTCCACCCCCAATCCGTTTCTCGCCCTGAGGAGAGATTTCTGTAATAAAGGTTGAATGGCATCAACACCAAGTTTTCTGTATCTACAATGTAGCAAGACTTCAGGAATTGTTGATGTTTGCTTTGTCCTGACCCAGTGATACATGACATGCATTGCCACTAACTTTGGCACTAATTTTATACTGAAGTTGTATTTATGCTAAAGATACCACACCTGTAACTCCAAGCTGCAATATGAATAGCAGAATGCACAACCAAGCATTAATACTATTGACTGGGAGAAACATACATGTATCTGCATTCACATGACACCTGAAAACACCCTTCAAAATCCTCAGAAACTGGGACAGTATAAAACTATATCAGAGATAATAGGTACTGCAGATGCTGGAGAATCCGAGATAACAAGGTGTGGAGCTGGATGAACACAGCAGGCCAAGCAGCATCAGAGGAGCAGGAAGGCTTATAAGTATCAAACTACTTTGGCCACTGGAACCTAAAGATTGGAGTGAGCCTTCTTACCACTGATTGTTACCTGAGCTATGCTTATTATATGGCTGTAGATGGCAATGCCAATAATGTTTCACAAGCAGCAAGGGGCAAATGACTTGTGTTAGTTCAGAAGGAAATGTCTACCTAGACTCCAGAATGGAAACCCATCAACAGGGAAATGCAATCATTGACACCCACCTGAATATGCAAGCAGAGCTGTAGTCTACTGAGTGCAATGGCACCTCTGCAATGTAGTCTGTCCTTGATATTTTGGCTGGCTGTGTCATGCCTGGCCTTCTGCCTTTGGAAGATAGGCTATGGTGTGAGGTGTTGAGGAGGGA
Organism: Ginglymostoma cirratum; assembly: GCA_024137785.1. Lineage (NCBI taxonomy): Eukaryota > Metazoa > Chordata > Chondrichthyes > Orectolobiformes > Ginglymostomatidae > Ginglymostoma > Ginglymostoma cirratum. The sequence continues at coordinate 22,582,774 of JAHRHZ010000033.1, read as the reverse complement.
GGAGGCTGCAGACTCTGACCAAATGAGCCAAGCTGACACATTCTCCCATTCCTTTCTCTTCCTCCAGTTTGTTCTCCTCCTCCTGTTCTGAAGACAGTGGCACATGCCGGGGTATGGTTCCATTGCAGCGCCAGGCCTCCAGTCCCACACCGAACTGAATACAACTCTTCATGTGTGAGCCGAGACAGTAAGTGGCAATGAGCATTTCAACCTGGGGGGTGTGAGGGACCATCACAGATGAACCCAACATCTATAAATGCATACACAAGCAAAGCTCACTGAGTCACACCCTGAGCGCTTTTTCCCTTTTCCATCCATCCTTATCCCCGGGATACTACGCCCTAGAAATGTGTGATTTCAGTGTCTGTGGAATTGCCTTCCAAAACCTTTAGCCTTTTCATCTCCTCATCATGTCTTTTAAGACAAACCTTAAAACATAACTCCTTTTCGTCTTCTGTCTTAATGCCTCTTTATTTAGGTCAATATCAGTTCCTTTCATCTGTTTACACTCCTGTAAAGTGCTTTGAGATAGCTTACTGTATTGAAGGTGCTTTGTGAATGCATTTATTTTTGTTGTAAATGAAAATCAAATATTACTGAATGCAATAACTGGTAATTTCAGGGAGACATTTATCGATTTCAGATTAACAGATTTCCTTCAAGTAGCAGACAATGAAGTGAAGGGTTCAAAAGGTACTTATTACTAAAAGATGGATATTTCACCTTGACACCCACTTGTCCTGACCAATCCTGCAATCTGTTAGACTCTCTCTTTGACCATCACTTATTGAAACCACTTTTCACTAAAGAGTGCTTTCACTGATCCTTGAAAGCTTCATATCCTTGACATTTAGAGAGCCTGAGCGTGAAGACGTCTCGATATCAGGTGGGTAGGGGAAGCTGGTTGTGATTGACAGATTCCTGAACAAAAGTCTTTAGTCTGAACCATTTGTTTCACGTTTCATGTTTTAGTTATTAAAAATCCAAACCTCCAGAACTTTTTCCAAAGCTTTTAACGTAGCGTTTTTATTTTGAGAAAAAACACTGTTGATTAAAAAAATGACAATGGTTTTCATTCAGTCTTGGGATGTGTATATAACTGACAAGATCAACATTTATTACCCAGTACTATTTATTCTTTCGGAGTACTGCGTAGTTCTAGTCACCCTGCTACAGGAAGGATATTATTAAATTGGAAAGGGTGCAGAAAAGATTTACAAGGATGTTAAATGGACTGGACAGTTTGAGTTATGGGGACAGCCTGTATACGTTGGGACTTTTTTCCACGGAGCATAAGAGGTTGAGGGGTGACCTTATAGAGGTTTATAAAATCATGAGGGGCATGGATAAGGTGAATAGCAAAGGTCTTTCCCTAGACTAGGGGAATTCACAATTACGGGACAGAGAGTGGTACATGTAAGGAATGAACTGCTGGAGGAAATGGTAGATGCAGGTACAGTTACAACATTCAAAAGACATTTGGACAAATACATGAATGGGAAAGAGGGTTATGGGCCAAACGCACACAAATGGGACTAGTTTGGTTTGGATACCTGATCAGCATGGATGAGTTGGACCGAAGATCTGTTTCTGTGCTGTATGACTCTGAGTCTATAGGTGTGAGGCTGGAAAAGCACAACGGGTCAGACAGCATTCGAGGAATAGGAAAGTCAATATTGTGAGCTGAAACCCTTTGCAGTCCTGTTTTGGCCCGAAACGTTGACTTTCCTGCTCCTCGAATGCTGTCTAACCTGCTCTGCTTTTCCAGCCTCACATCTATTGACGCTGGCTTCCAACATCTGCAGTTTTTATTATCTCCAAATCACTGTATGACTCTATGGCTTGATGAGCTGTCCTTGAACTTGTGTTGTATGCGTGGTGTATATGATTATATCCACAGAGCTCTTTGGAAGGGGGTTCCAGCACGTTGATCCTGTAACAGCAAGAGAACAGTGAAGTAATTTAAAAGGATCTGCATTTATATAGCAAATTTCATGACTACTCCCATATACCTCAAAGCATTTTACAGCTATAGAAGTACATTTGAAATATTGGACAATGTGGATCATTTCCACACCTTGGGAGCCTCTTGTCAGTGAAGGCAGATATTGATGAAGAAATTCAATATTGTCTTCAGTGTGATAGTGCAGAATTTGATGGTTGAGGAACAGGATGTTTGCTGGCAAAGACATCAAGCCTAATAACAAGCTGATAGTCTGCAAGGCAGTGTTACCAGCTCTCTTGTATGTATCAGAGATGTGGACAATGTACAGCAGACATGTCAAACATCTTGAGATATATCACCATCGATGCATCTTCAAGATCGTAGAAATCCACTAAGCAGGATGGGCACTCCATTAACAGTTTCTCTTTCAAGCCCAGCATTGAGTTCACTGGTTATGGTCAATCAGCTGGGTTCAGTGAGTCACATCATCTGTCAGCCTGATACAAGTTATCCGAAGAAAGCTGTCAAGTCTGAAATTCATCATGGCCAGCAATTAGCAGAAAGAGAGAGAAAATGTTCTTCAGAGCCTCCCTGAAAATATCTCCACCAACTCTTTGGAATCTCTAGCATAAGAGCACCCAAACTGGAGAAGCATCTGCAAAGGTGCTGACCATTTTGAGTCCTTTTGACAGGCATAGGTGGGAGAAAAACACAAACAGCAGAGGAGGGCGAACAAAAACCTGAACATCTTTCCTGTCCACTCCAACAAACACCTCTTGCCCCTACTCGTGCAGGGATTACAGATCCAGCAGCTGACTATGTAGTCACCTCAGTACCAACAACACTGGAGGGGACAAAACTCCTCCTTGATCTGAAGGAGCTGACTGAGAAGAAGAAGACTTTTGACGTAAACACAGAGAAATTAAGCAGGTCTTACAGCATCAGTGGAGGGAAAAAAACAGCATTGACATTCTGAGTCTGGTATGGCTCTTCCTCAGAATTCGAACACCAGACTTTTGAAATGTCATCATTGCTGTGATGTAGAACGTGCATTAAAATAAGAAACCTAAAAAGAACTTTCAGAAGCAGAAACGTGAATACACATACAACGCCTTAGCTTCTTTGTCATTAAATACAGCCTGCGGATAAACGATGGCTTGTAATAATAATTATACGACCTGTTGGGAATTGCATCTGAAGGGACTTGGGCCAGACTTTTATTGCAATAATCATGCACAGAGTTTATAAAAATAAAGCAGCAGTGTTTAACAGCATATAAATAAATGATATAGCTACTGTGTTAGTTTGCATTATTAATGAATGCCCTAAAGGAAACAATAGCCATGGCAGAGCTTGATGTGGTAGAGTGTACAGTCCTAGCAGCTGCAAAAAGAATGCTTACTCATGCTTTCATCTGCCTGTACCTGCAGTGGTCCAGAAGGTGCTGTGGTTTTGGAACAGGTGGCACTTTGCACAACTGAGTCCCAAGGGAAGCAACAACTGAAGCTTGTGACTTGCCATGTCTTCATAGAGCTTGGGACAACAAAAAAAAAATGACAAGATGACAGATAGTAGTTTCAATGTACAGTGACAAACAAATTAGTGCAAAGATGCTTTCTACTGAATACCAGATGTGTTAAATTCTGTGAAATGGAACAAGCAATGAAAAATTGTCAAAATCCCATCTGTGCCTTCTGTACGCTACCAGGATGTAAAGTGCTGGGGGGTTTAGTAGTTCTATCAAATACTTCCTAATTTGGTAACACTAAGCCTATTACTAAGTACACTTGTATCAGAGATAAAAGGTACTGCAGATGCTGGAGAATCCGAGATAACAAGCATGGGGCTGGATGATTTTCTGATGAAGGGTTTAGGCCCGAAACGTCAAGTTTTCCTGCTCCTATGATGCTGCTTGACCTGCTGTGTTCATCCAGCCCCATGCTTGTTACTAAGTACACTTATTGGTCAGCCCCTAATTCTGTACATGTGTTATGTTACGAACTGAAATGCAGATTGTAAAAACATATTTTTGACCAAGGAACAGATTGCTATTAATGTATAAATTTCAGACACAAGAGCGGGGTTGTCATTTCTGCTATTGTTCAGCTATTTCTTGTTTGTTTTCCTTGTCTAAAACCCCGTTTCCAGATTTTAGAAAAATATTTGTGTTGCACCAACATTGGTGTTTGTCCCAATCCCTACCACATCCCATCCTTCCTGATTACCTCTGGTGATCACGTTCTGAAATTAGTGCCTATCTGTTTACTGTCTGATCATTTTCTTCCTTCAGCCCTGAGATACTGGGAGAAATTTGTGAAATTGAAAGGGTTCAAAAATGACTTACAAGGATGTTGCCAGGGTTGGAGGCATTGAGCTATAGGGAGAGGCTGAATGGGCTGGGGCTATTTTCCCTGGAGTATTGGAGGCTGAGGGGTAACCTCATAGAAGTTTAAAAGGATTTAAAAAGAGCCTAAAGGGTAACTTTTTCACGCAGAGGGAGGTATATTTATGGAATGAACTGCCAGAGGAGGTGGTAGAAACAGATATAATTACAGCATTTAAAAGGCATCTGAATGGGTACATGGGTAGGAAGGGTTTAGAGGAATATGGGCCAATGCTGGCAAATAGGACATGATTAATATAGGATATCTGGCTGGCATGGATGAGTTGGACTGAAGGGTCTGTTTTCATGCTGTACATCTCTATGGCTTTAAATTACTGATCACAGGCTATTTGGAGTGAAGTCATTTTATAGTGTTCAAAATGAAAAAGTACACGCAAGAACAGATTTAGATTTAGATTTATTGTCACATGTACATAATATACAATGAAAAGTATATTTTTGAGTACAAAATGCAGAATATCTCCATGCTCTGGCCCCATCTTGAAACAATGAATTTAAATCAAGATTTTACTGCAATAGAACTAATCTTTCCCTCTTCTTCATGTTACCCTCCACTACTCCTCCATTTGCTGTTTGACATCAGCTGGGGTCTCTGTAACGGTCTCCAGGGTCTCGGTCAGAGCCTACCTCCACCATCACTGGCACTCCCACAGCCGCTGTGTCTAAGCTAGAGCCATGAGCCTGGACTCATCCTGCCTGCTCCCACGCTGATGCTCCTCCAACTGGATTTAACAGGTTGGACTGAACTCAAAAATCACGATCTAGAAGGTTAGTTCAGGAGCTCAACACCACTGGGACCCTTTGCAATTTTCAAAGGGCCAGTGAGGGTAAGGGATTTGTGAGGGAATGGAAAGTGTACCCACTGCCAATTTACAGCATCTTAAAGTCCTTAACGAGACTGTAGAGGGTCATGATTCACGTTTTAAACTTCATTTCAGTGAACCACCACCACTTAGCGCAACCTCTGTTTCCTAATCCTTCCTCATCCTAAAAGCCTGGGACTTGATTGGATCCAGTCGACATCATATTCTGTTCCAGCAATGCCTGCTTTTGAGTTATAGTGTGACAGACTCCGGGTTGCCAGTCAATCAGAATGGCCAACAGTTCTCATGTCTAGGGTTCCCTTCTACTCAGGCAATTGAAGTCCAATCCTTTCACTGTTAACGCTGCCTGCACAGTGAAATCACAATATACTCTGCCCAGTAGAATTCAGCCCATTAAGGGAATGTAAAATCAATCTCTGTTATTACTGAGCATGCCCACTTGTGTTAGTAACTGGTATCACAAAGCATCAAAGACAGAATAATTATAACATTACATCACTAGATGTAAAAGCAGAGGATCTTCACAGAACCAATTTTAATATAATGATCTTTACCTACTGGGGCCATTTGTAAACGATGTAAAATTCTAAGGAAGAACAGTGTGAACAGACAGCTACACAGTGTCATGAAATTTAGATTCCTTTAACAAAGAGCCAGCACGGAAGATATAGATACTTTCCGGTTATTTAACTTTTTGTAGTTCTGAAGTTTCATAAGCTGGAGTCAATCATAGCTCATCAGTTGAAAATCAAGACTTGATTTCTTACTGTTCCCCTTGTAACTTTACTAGATTCCGGGGCATTTTATGGAGAATGGGATAGTATTCATTCCCCAGCATCATCTTCCATCCTTTACTGCTGAGGCTGCATAAGGCTCTGGTCAGACCACATTTGGAATACTGTGAGCAGTTCTTGGACTTGTATCTGAGGAAGAATGCACTGGCCTTGGAGGGTGTCCAGGGAAGGTTCATAAGAATGATCCTGAGAATGAAGGACTTGTCATATGAGTAGTAACTGAGGACTTTGTGTCTATGTTCATTGGAGTTTAGAAGGATGAGAGGGGATTTCATTGAAATTTACAGAATACTGAGAGGCCTAGATAGAGTGGATATGGAGAAAATGTTTCCACAAGTAGAAGAAAGCATAGCCTCAGAGTGAAGGGATATCCTTTTAGGACTAACATGAGGAATTTCTTCAGTTAGAGGATGTTGAATCTGTAGAATTCATTGCAGTAGTGGGCTGTGGAAGTTAAGTCATTTAGTGTTTTTAAGAGATAGATAGATAGTTTCTTGATCAGTAGGGGATCAAGGGTTACTGGGAGAAGGCAAGAGAATGGGGTTGAGAAACATATGAGCAATGATTGAATGACAGAGCAGACTTGATGGGTCGAATGGCCTAATTTTATTCTGTTATCTTATGATCTTGTAGTCTTTAATAAGCAGGTAAACTTTGGTTGAAAAATTTTGGATGGATTGCATCATAAAAAAGTACTTGGGTCATTTATTATCAGTGCAGGACAAAATGCTAAAGCAGAGCTACACATCTGAAAATATTATAAATTGAAGCTGCAATGAGTATCTTTGAAAGAGCAATGATCTCTTTCCCCTCATCATTCATCAATGCAGTTGCAACCTACGAGACACTTACAGATTGTTTAACAGATACCTGTCCAGGATTGGTGAATGCATCATTTGAGAGCTTGCTTAACTCCAGGAAAACACTTACAAAGTTCACTGCTGACACCAGGTGATGATTGTGTTGAATAGTGCCATGAAATCGGGTATATATTTCATTCTTACATGGGATGTGGGTGGCACTGGCAAGGCCAGTATTTTTTTCCCACTGCAACTTAACTTGCCAATTTTAGAGGGCAATTGAAGGTCAACCATGTTGTTGTTGAGGGTTTCCGGTCATATGTAGGCTGGATCAGATGCGGATGGCAATTGCCTTCTTTAAAGGACACTTGTGAACTAAATGGGTTTTTATGAAAATCATTTTGAGGTCATCATTACTGAGATATAGGCTTGAATTTATTCACTGTTTTTAAATTTCACCCATTGCCACAGTAGAATTATGAACACATGTTCAGAGATCGGTATTTCCTAATCCAATGACATTACCACAAAGCCACCATCTCTCCCTAGTGAAGGTAGATAACCTACCAATACGAATGCCAGCCAGTAAGTCGCAAGAATCTAGTGAGATGATTGGGTTCAAAGACATTGGGAGGCGTAGGCAGAGACCTTGCAAATCTGGAAGTTATGTAATAGGCTTACACTGTCTCTTGTTAGCCCTTATTTTAATTCCAACAAATCTCATGTGATGTGGCTCACTATGAGTCAGCTTCTCTTATTGCAAGTAACATTTTCAGAGCCCTTGAATTATGTTAATTGTGTTTTAAATTGTGATTAAATAACACGATCATATGGAGCATTTTGCAGAATTCAAGTGTGTCAGTTGAGGAAATATATGCATTTTTGCAGTGAATCTGCAAATCAGTAACCATGATTATTATTGACTATGTGCTTAAGTATGGCTTTATTATTTTGTCTTCTCTTTTTCAAAGGTCATAATACAGTGGAAAGCGATAAAGCTGGAGTTACAACAGTGTAACTACCATTTATCTATCATTCAGAGGTTTCTTCTAAAACAATCACTACAATTTCAACCTGTATTACTCATATTTATATATCACAACAGGGATAACACTTCAAGGGTATTTAATTGATGGTAAAAGCATTTTGGAACGATTTGAGAGCAATAAAAACTGTTTTCTATTTGTGTGTCTTTTGTTCTTTTTCTAGGACATATCTAGGTTAAGAAATGATTGCAGATCCAACTTAGAAAAGTCTAGACCCTCAATTTCCCTGTGAGTATGAATCCCCACTGAATCATCACGACAGATAGATGCCTTGCATAGACCTTTAGGACATTTTAGGGCCAGTTTTCAGAATAAACTCTTCCTCTACAGTATAGTACCCACAGGACCATATATCGCCTCATCCCAGATTATTTCCAAGAGCTAATGTAAAACACATACACTTGTGTAAGTGAGGGTCCACATGGATCTCAATTACATATTGAGTGAAACCAATTGTATGTTGGTCCCCTCTGTTAGGTGAGGTGGATAATATGCTGCTATTCTCATTGTGTTGCAGCCAGTGTTAGGAAGTGATTTCTCAAATGATTATAATAACTCCTTAAAATTCTATTCCTGTGAAGTATTTGTTCTTCATGATTGCTTGCTGTTTCAAAAGGTAAATAACTTATTGACCTTTTTTTTTCTAATTGATATGATTTGATAGTGTGGGGTTAGGAGTAGCTTGCTGTTTTCCATTATTTGGAATCCTGTTTGTAGATGGATGAAGTAATTAAAGGTGACAGCCTTCTTTTGCAGACAAAGGCACAGTACTGGCTTGTTCTTTTAATTAACTGTCAGGTTTACACTTTTTCACTTTGAATGTAAACTCTTTTTGCTGAATTTGTGCTTATCAAGTTGAAGCATGTCAGTGCTGAGGAATGAAACATTTCCTATGTTTCTCATTGTCAGCATCCTGCAGATGATGGGCAAAGTTGACTCTAATCTGCCCTGTCAGAAATGCAACATTTTCTTTGGTTCCAACATTCACAGAATCATGTTTAGGTGAGATTGTAAGGAGTGCAGGATGTATCTATTTGCTTGCTACTTTTGGCTAAGTCTTTAAGGTAGTCATAGAAATCTGGTAGTTTGCCAGGAATTGTGAACAGAAAATCTCCTCATGATGTGGCTGTAGTTTTGATGACATGAAGTATCCAGAGGAGATTTTCCAATGAACTCAATTCAGCCCAAATAAGAAGCATTTCCATTTAACACAGTTGCCTTTCTTACGGCCTCTCCCAATTTTGCAATAATTGTGGTCATATTCAAAGGGATTTTACTGTGTCATATCATTAGGTACTGAATGCCAAGGATGAAATATTAATCTACAAAAATTAGTCATATAATTAGGTGTCTCTGGGCTTTCTCTGAGACAATGAACTCTCTTATCCCTGAACAATGTTTAGCAGGTGTTGAGGGAAACACACAGAGAATAATTTATATGATAAAAAGCAAAGAATTGCAGATGCTTGAAATCAGAAACAAAATCAGAAATTGCTGGAAAAACTCACCATGCCTGATGAAGAGTCATTGAAACCGAAACGTTAACTCTGCTTTCTCTCCACAGATACTGATGACCTGTTGAGTTTCTACAGCAATTTCTGATTTTGTTAATAATCTTGCCCTAACCAATCAAAGACTTTTGACAGGGTGACCACTGTAGAATCCTTTCGAGCTTCAGAGTGAGGACTACCTACAATGTGTAAACTGTGGTAAATGGGACAGACCTAGCAACCAGACCATTATCATTTCTGAAACAGTTTCTCTGCTACATTTGTGAAGGTTGTTTCTCTGGCAGGTCCACCAATCTCCATCTGATGTTACAGCAGTCAATCAGGACAAACTACATGGAAATTCAAGGCCCACTATGTCCTGGTAATTTGGCATGCAGGACGTCAATTTTAATGGATACCAAGGATTCAGCTATAAGCAGTAGCTGATATAAATCCACAAATCTTTGATGCTACATGCTTCCATCAATTTTTGACTCTGAGCTTTTCACAGTCAAGGCTCAGAGTCTCACAGATCTATGAGCTAATTACTGATAGAATCTCTACAGTGCAGATAGAAGCCATTTGGCCCATTGAGTCTGTAGCAACCCTCCAAAGAGCATCCCACCAAGACCCATCCCCACCACCCTATCTGCCCAATTTCCTCTCCCTGATAACAGGTATTTGATAGAAAAAAAATGCCCACAAAGGGTATCAAGTGGATGAAGCATCACAGGAGTTGATCCCAATTTCCCAATTGCAAGGATCCTCATACCTACATTCACAGTCAGATTGGCCGAATTCACTGTCGGCTAGTATTGTTGCATTACGTTTAATGAGAGAGCAGCTCTATGGTCCACTGGGACTACGGCAACTTTACGTTTCCCTTTATTGCCTATAAATAGCTAGAAATGAACCATTTTACATTAGTGTACCAGAGGGTTACATTCATGGCAGCAATGAGGAGTCAGATTTATGTCTAGATCTTCTGACCATGCGACATGAAAAGTCAGAATTGAGTAAGCAACTCTAGGCTTCTAAACCTAAAGTGTGATTATTTCCAACATATCATAAGCAGAAGAGATGACTCACAATTTAGTGGAGAATACTGAAGAAGCTTTGCCTTTTTTTCCTTTTAACATATTTTACCTCTCCCTCTCTCTGGGCTACCTCTAAACCTACCTGTTTACTCCATTCTCCTCACCCTCATCCCTCCTCACCTCATTATCAGCATAAATACTACCTCTTTCTAGCTAATTCTTGTTCTGAAGAAGGGTCACAGGACTCAAAAACAGTAACTTTCTTTTCTCTTCACAGATGTTGCCAGACTTGCTGACTTTCTGTAGCAATTTGTATTTGTTTGCTTCAGATCTCCAGCATCTGCTGTTCTTTGCTTTATTTCCAAGGATTATCAGATCAGTTATGATTTAACTGAATGGCAGAGCAGATGTGATAGGCTGAATGGCGTACTTCCGCTCCTCTGCCCTACTGGCTTACATTCGCTGGAAATATGAGGTGACTTTGCTGCATTTTGCCAGATAGTTATCTGAAAAGGAAGAATGGACAGGGCAAAAAGGTCAAGATGATGCTGTGGCACCAGGTGCATTGCTGATTTGGAGACCAGTGTAGTCAAATTTGTCCAAGTTAGCATTTTTTTTTTCACTGCATTCCTTCTGTGATTCTGTGAAAAAGGATCTCATTGAAACGTACAGAAGTCTAAGACACATGAGTGTGTAGGCTTCAGGTCAGCACAGTGGCTCAGTATTAACACTGCTGCTTCACAACGTCAGGGACCCAGGTTTGATTCCAGTCTGCCTGTGTATTCTCCCCGTGTCTATGTGGGTTTCCGGTTGCTCTGGTTTCCTCCCACAGTCTAAAGATATGCAGGCAAGTGTTAAAGGCCTCTCACCCTCTGCATGGCCTCAGCTAATCAATTTCACTGCTTGAGGGTTTCCCAGCCAACCAGTTCCACCAATGTAGTACTGCCCAACATATTCTCCCCTTGTTGATGTTGGTAAGTTCAATACTGTTTGAAAGACCCATGTTAACACTATTAATGCCAGAACTCTGCTTTAGGTCCTAAGTTAATTGCCTCTTTGTTTGCTCTGACTATTTACATGAGGAATTGCCACTCACCTCCAAAGACGCCAGGGTTAAACCCTGGAGAGGACCGATATATGACCAATCAAACATCACATTTTGAGTTTTTCACCCCTCACCCTCACACAAACCTGCCTCCCCTTGGCAGTTACAACTGTGCCCAATATTTCAGCGGAAACTTAATCGAGTACTTTTCAAAGGTTCGGTAATATTTCCTTGCATCTTTCGTTCTATTCATTATTCTAAGAATTCCATATGCTTTTGTAGCGATAACACAATGTGGAGCTGGAGAAACACAGCAGGCCAGGTAGTTGACTTTCCTGCTCCTCTGATGCTGCCTGGCCTGTTATGTTCCTCCAGACCCACACGGTATTATCTCTGACTCCAGCATCTGCAGTTCTTACTATCTCCATATGCTTTTGCAATAGCTTTTGCAACTTGTCCTGGCACCACTAAAGAATCACATACATAATCCCCATGTCTCTTTTCCTGCATCCCCTTTAAATTTGTACCATTTACCTTATTGTCCCTCTGCATTCTTCCAACCAAAGTGTATCACCTCACACTTTGCTGCATTTAATTTTATCTGTCACCAGCCAATGTTCTCCTGAAGTCTGTTGTTATTGTCTTCATTGTTTACGATGTGTTGGAGTCTTATGCCATTTACAAACTTTGAAACTATGTCCTTTATAACCACGTCCAGGCCATTAATACACATCAAAAAGAATAGTAGCATTCTTATCCTTCTGTGTTTTGTTTAACAGCAGTTCATTTACATGAAAACCCAATTAATGAGATTTGAAATCCAGCTGCAGTTTGCGAAAGGAGTGTTTTAGCCGAATTTAATGCATATATTACAAGGTTGTTTCAAAATGAACTTGAATCTGGGAGGGAGGAACCAAGTGACTTTTGAACAAAGATTATGTAATTTACTCTGTTATATGTGTGGCAGCCAATTATTTTAGCATCTGAAGGTCAGCTACGCAAATCCAGCTAGGACAGAGCTTGGAAGAGTATTTTGACGACTCAACCCATCTATTGCACAGATTAAATAGAAACAGGAACCGAAAGAACTGCGGATGCTGTAAATCAGGAACAAAAACAAAAGTTGCTGGAAAAGCTCAGCAGGTCTGGCAGCATCTGTGAAGAAAAATCAGAGTTAACGTTTCAGGTCCGGTGACCCTTCCTCAGAACACATTTTTGTTAAATAGAAACAAATTGAACAATTGGAGTTTTCACAGGGAAAAGAAAAAAACTGAAGTGAACTATCTCCCTCCTGCAATCAGGAAGGAATACACAGAATGTAAGGATCAAGAACAGATAAAGGTTTTTTTTGTAAAAGAGTTGTTTCAAATTAGATTATGATGTTCCATCCCACGCTGAAAGCATCAGAAGTTGGTAACATTCTTGTTTCTCGGTCAGAAAGTCCTCAGTCCAGGATCCAAGCACATCATCAAGGCTATTATTCCAGTTCAGTACTGATACTGTTGGAAGTGCTGCCTTTCAATGGAGACATTAAACTGGAGCTCCTTCTGCCATCTCAGGCACATGTACAAGATTCTGTGCAACTCTTTCAAAGAAAAGTAGGGAAGTTACCGTAGGGTGCGGGTCCATATTCATCCCTCAATGTTAAATTATTTATTTTACGCTGTGTTTACATAATATACTAACTTTATCATTAATAATTAAAATTGTGTTTACTCTTTCAGTTTTAAATATAAATTCCAGTCAAGTAAAAGTTATCAGAATGTAGGTGTCACATTTCACCCTCCCAGACAAGATATCTAGTTCTCAATGGCAGTTTAAGTTTAACTTAGCACACAAATTACCCTATACAAATTGTCTGCCTTGTGCCTTAGCACAAAATACTGTCAGCATTCAGGAACAAAATTGTGTGCTAAAACCAGACGTGTTTCATTCACATCGCACTTATTTAGGAGTTGATTTCATCTCTCCAACAAAATAAGACCCCTAATCTCTCTCCAGAGCCATCTCTGTAAACATTTATTCTGCATGATCCCTGTTTATCTTTCAAAGTTTCATCATCGCGACTCATTCCTTTCAATAGCCTTTTATGGCCTTTTGCCTCATTTAGTGATGTTTGTCTTTGATAGCTCAACTTGAAAAGGTTTGTTAAGATCCCGTCACTAAAATAATTCAAGAATCATGTATCATAGAGTCTCTAAAGTGTAGAAATGGGTCATTTGGCCCAAAAAGTCTACACCAACCCACCAAAGAGCATCCCACCCAGACCAATCTCCTAACCCTGCATTTCCCACAGCTAATCCACTTAATTTACACCTCTGGACATCATGGGAAATTTAGCACAGCCAATCTACCTAACCTGCACATCTTTAGACTGCAGAAGGAAACCAGAGCACCTGAATGAAGCCAACACAGAAACATGGAGAACATGCAAACTCCACACACACAGTTGCCCAAGGCTGGAATTGAACCTGGGTCCCTAGCACTGTGAGGCAGCAGTGCTAACTACTAACCACCATTGAAAGTGACAACAGTGATAGACATTAAATCGTCTGAGTTCCGAAGAAGAGTCTCTTTCCATAGATACTGCCAGATGTTTCTTTTTCAGATTTACAGCATCCGCAGTATTTTGATTTTATTTTAATTCAATAGTCCCAGAACTGAACCCTGGGGTATCCAACTGGTCACCAATTTCCTGTTGAAATTACTCCCATAACCATCACTATTTGCAACCCCTAACTAATTAATTATCCAATACAAATCTTGTTCTCTTCCTTGCCTTTCTACTTTGTACCGTACATACTTTCTGCTATGTGGTATTTTAATAAAGGTTTGTTTTTATTAAAGACTAGGTGCTGTGGTTAAGAAAACTCAGGCTTACCAGCCTTTTCCCACCTTAGGTTTGACACAAATTCACTAGACTCATCTCAGACCGGGCACCTTTGGGCCTGACCTTAAGTCATAGTTTCTTTTCACCCTTGTGGGGATAAATCCTCAACCTCCCATCCTTGGAGGCTAATGATGTGAGTTTGGGATGGGAAGCAGAGGCTGTTTCTCGACCCTCAGTCAAGATGTGGTAAATGGTTCTGATCAGCCTGGTTTCATCAACCAAATCTTGATGAATAGGGAGGTAAGGCCCACTGGGGAGTTTCCAGGCTTCAGTCAGTTCCTATGCTCACAGACTTTTTTTAATTTTTAAAATGGCCCATTTAGTGAGGAGATAACACAGTGTGGAACTGGAGGAGCACAGCAGGCCAGGCTGCATCAGAGGAGCAAGAAAGTTGATGGTTCGGTTCGGGACCCTTCTTCACCCAAAACGTCAACTTTTCTGCTCCTCTGATGCTGCCTGGCCTGTTGTGTTCCTCCAGTTCCACATTGTGTTACCTCTGACTCCAGCATTGGCAGTTCTTACTGTCTCTGACTGAGTTATAACCACACTGCAAAGCCTCATCCAAGGATGCCCACCTTGAAGAAGTTATCCTCCTCCCTCCAGAAAGATCTCAGTGGATCTCTCTCCTACTGCAACCCTCTGGTAATCTCTTCAACCCTGAAACTGCTCGACCACACACTGAAACAAACCCGGTACTACAGCCACATTGCCATTCTCAGAACCTGCTTACGGAAATGGATCATCCCAACTGGACTGCAATCTGTATTCAGGCCATTCATATTTGGCCCTGAACGTGACAACCTCTACATCAACAATATCCAGATCCTCCAAAAACGCTTTTCTCTGTGGGTCCTCAAGCACACACTCTCAGCAATGTGCCGGCATTTTCTGGCCCTACAATCAAGCCTACCCCAGCACAGAACCTCCCTCTCCCAGACTTACAAAGCCCATTTCTGAAGAAGGGTCCCAACCCGAAACTTCAACTTTCCTGCTTCTCTGATGCTACCTAGCCTGCTGTGCTCCTCCAGCTCCACACTGTGTTATCTCTGACTCCAGTATTGGCAGTGCTTAGTGAAGAGGCTATTTTGGGCATCAAGATTATTTTCTTCATGGTGGACCAAGTTAATGCCTTTTCCCACCCCTGAAAGTGTTGAAATGAGCCAAAACAAGCACTCTTTCATTCTTTCAGAGATCGTAGGAACTGCAGATGCTGGAGAATCTGAGATAACAAAGTGTAGAGCTGGATTAACACAGAAGGCCGAGCAGCATCAGACGAGCAGGAAGGCTGAAAAGCAGGAAGGGCAGAAAATTTTCTGAAGAAGGGTCTAGGCCCGAAACGTCAGCCTTCCTGCTCCTCTGATGCTGCTTGGCCTTCTGTGTTCATCCAGCTCTACGCCTTGTTATCTCACTCTTTCATTCTTGACCAAGAGCCACAACAGGCATTGCTTCCTTACGTGCTATATCATTACCTCATCTAATATGGATTTTAATGTCTTCTCCTGGATGGTTAATGAGCTAATGTCTTCAATATCACCTGGGTGAGGCTTGGAACAATGAAGGACTGATCCATGCATTATTGCCATTTCAGATTGAGTACTGGTAAATGGATATGTGTTTTCAGAGGTTTGGTTACGGCTAAATACTAAATATTCCTGGGTGAAATGTATTCAGAAAATGTAGATAAGCACAGAAAGGAGGAGGGATGATAATATCGCTTATAAGTAGAATATGACAGTGCTGGAAAGAGGACAACCCAAGGAGTCAAAAACAGAAGTTAGTTCGGTTGATTTAATAATAAAGGTACCTTTACATTATTGGTTGTAGTTTATGGGTCACCAACTAAAAGGGAAGTTATCAAGGATCAAATTTGCAGGGCAATTGTGGACTTCAAAGAACTAGTAACAACATTAATTATCTTAATACGGATTAGGGCAATAATCATGTAAAGGACAGAGAGGGAAAGCATTTTTAAAGTATGATCAGGAGAATTTTCTTGGAAATAAGTTTGCAGCCCAATGGACAAGGAGGAATTGCTAGATCTGGTCTGGGAATTGAAGTGGATTAAGTGGTTCAAAAGATAGTAATGAAACACTTAAGGGGAGCGACAACATATAGATTGACAATGGAAAGGAAACAAGAAGCAATTCAGTGGAAAAATACCCACTTTTTGGAAGGATATTTTCATGGGTTGAGAACTGTGCCAAGTGAATTGGAATCAAAGACTGGCAGGTTAAACTGCAACTTGAGAGAGGTTTAAATGTACCACTTCATACTTCTCCAAATTAAATTTAATCTCCCATATGTCCACTCATAACATCAGCTATGGTCTATGTCCTCTTTAAGTTTATTACTATCCTACTTAATGTTCTTATACTTCTAAATTACATGTCATCTACAGATTTTGAAATTGTGCCATACACTTACTGCCTACATTACTTAAGTAATTTTGGTAGCATTTGTGGAGAGAGGAACAGAGTTCATATTTAAGGTTTGACATGACATTTTGGACGTTCTGAGGAGCCACACTGGAAGTGATATGTTAACTCTGTTTCTCTCTCCACAGTTACCAGAATTGTGGAATGTCTCCCGAAATTTCTCTTTTTATTTCAGATTTTCTGCACGCACAATATTTTGCTTTTGGTTTAACCTATTTTAAATTTGCCCTGGTTTCTTGCTCCTGAATGCTTTTCCAGCACCAAGGTTAAGTTGACTGGTCTGTAGTTGTTAGATTAGTCATCTGTTGAGCAACATTGTAGCATTTGCAATTCTTCATTCCTCTTGATCCACCTCACAATTGTACTGTGGGTGTACCTGTGCCATACGGATTGCACTGGTGCAAGAAGCTGCTCTGTACCACCTTCTGAAAAGCAATATGTGCTGGCCTTGTGGGTGATGCTGACATCTGAAGAATGAATAAAAAAGAAAGAAGACAAAAATACACCCTCTATGTCAAGAATGTGAACATTAGGTAGAACAGTAATGAACTTCAAGAAGTGTGGACAAGCTGATGGAATGAGTGGACACATGGAGATGAAATTTAATGCAGGGAAGTGTAAAGGAATATACTTGGGAAGAAAACAAGAAAGTAATACAAGATAAAGGATGTAATTCTGAAGAGAGTGCAAGGACAGAGTGAATGGAGACTGGAGGATATATGTACATAAATCATTAAATGCTATTAAGGCGTAGAGTACAAAAGAAAGAAAGGTAGCATGAACCTTTATAAAACATTGGTTTAACTTGAACTGGAATAGTGAACACAATTCTAAGCATCACACTTCAGGAGGGATGTGAAGGCTTTAGAGAAGATGCAGAGAAGATTTTTATGGATATTTTAGGATTGAAGGTTTCATCTATGAGGACAGTTTGGAGAAGTTGGTGTTGTTCTTCTTAAAGAGAATGTTGAGGGGACTTGGTAGAGATGTGCAAAGTAACGGGTTTAGACAGGAGAGATAAAGAGAATTTGTTCTGAATAGCAGAAGGCTCCAGAACCAAAGGACACAGATCAAAGTGATATGAAATTAAAGGAAAAGAATCAGATGTGTCATAAGGGAAAAGGTTTTTCGTGATTAGGGGCCAGAATATACTCACCTCTGAGTTGTTGAGGCAGCATGTTCTGAAGAAGGGGCGTTGGACTCAAAACATTAACTCTACTTTGTCTCCCAATGCTGCCAGTCCTGCTGAGTTTCTCCAGAAATTTCTGGTTTTATTTCAGATTTCCATCATCCACAGTTCTTTATTTTATATTGAAGAGTGGAACTAACTCAGTAATTCCAGAAGAGAGCCAACACTGACCTGATGGGCTGATTGGCCTATTTCTGCAGTGTACACATTCTACGGTTCAATTCTGCTCTATGATTTCTCTACTTGGTACATCTAGACTTATACACTGCTCTTTATAGTGCAAATTGGGTACTTTGCATCCACCTGAGAGGGCAGACAGGGTGTCAACTTACTTTGGCATTGAATGATTTCACAAGGGGAAATATTGCAGGATTTTTTCTGCGCTCTGCACGTAGGTGTCAGCCTGATTATGTGCCGAAGTTTCAGATGTGAGGCTTGAACCCATAACTTCCTGATTCAGATCAAGGGTGCGACAAAATGGGCCACAGCCAAATATGTCAATTTGGTTTCAAGTAAGCTAGCTGCAATTTTAGCAGCTCTTGAAGACTTATCAAACACAATCTGTCTGCTGTAAATCCATGTTGACTGATTTTTAATAATTCAGCATTTCTTCTGCTATTTTACTATTCGTTCTGTCAGGATGTTTGTTATTACTTCTATAATTCGCCCACTACCAATAACATGCTGACAAGTCAACAGTTCCCCTTGTTAAACTTGCAACCCTTTTTATAAATTGGCATCATTTTTGCATGTTGCCACTTGCTTGGCACAACTCCTGCATTAAGCAATCTCCATCAATCCAAACAGATTTCATTTGCTACCTCTTGCATGCTCAATTTTGATGTTTATGAGTACTGGATGCCTTGTTCTCTTTTTTTAACATCCTTCGACAGTCAATCACTTTTTAGTGCACAATATCTCCATCTACCAGGTTTTCTTGAAATACCATTGTGAATGTAGATTATAGTTCTCATATCCATTTTTAAGTCCTTATGCAGAAAACATTAATGACATGTGTGACACTGTGGTTAATAATTATCATATCCCACTGGGGTCTACTGTTTATTTTGAGGTAAGGTTGTAGTCATCTTGTGTTTACAAAAGCCTTTTTGGGACATAGGTTCAATCCAATAGCTTTTAGATAATAGAATTTACAATATATCAGGGTAGCAGTCTCTCAAGCTGCTGTTAATGTGCAGAAGGGCTGCCCAAGTAGTTGGAGATCGGCATCAGTGAAGTCGCTAACATGTAATAGAAACAAATGTGAAGAGCAAAGCATGCTAGCCCGTGAAAGCACTCCATTATACAATATACTTCACAGGGACAGAACCCTGGCTATTTTCTGTCAGTCAAACACAATGTTTGGATGAAACAGAACAAAGCAATATTGCCTTTTTAATTTCACGCTTATTTGGTTGAAGGTCAGCCACTAGGTCTTTTCAACAGATAGCAAGGGCAATCGTCTGTGACGTTTTGCATATTAAATGGCAGACAGCAAAATTTTCCCAGTTTCAGGAAGGAAAAATGTCTACCACTGAGCAAACAACAACATGCAAGCTTTCATTTTTACCCAGGTTTCTTTAAGAACGAATGGAAAATTTTGCACTGAATTATTAAACAGCAAACCCATGTTCATTGATGGCTGACATGCTAATACGAAGCAATGACATGCTAATAGTTCCCCTTCCTGAGACAGTATCACCATTCCACCCTTACAAAACAGTTGTTGTTACCCAATCCGTAACAAAAC
This sequence comes from Ginglymostoma cirratum, assembly GCA_024137785.1. Classification (NCBI taxonomy): domain Eukaryota; kingdom Metazoa; phylum Chordata; class Chondrichthyes; order Orectolobiformes; family Ginglymostomatidae; genus Ginglymostoma; species Ginglymostoma cirratum. The sequence continues at coordinate 22,563,125 of JAHRHZ010000033.1, read as the reverse complement.
CTTCTCCTCCTTTATCCTTCCAAATTAGTGCCCTATCTCCAATCTCTTGAAGTCCTTTACACTGTTGCTGTTTCTGCCACTCTCCAAATTATGCCCACCTTGCTCCAAGTTTTAGACCATAAGACCATGAGACATAGGAGTGGAAGTAAGGCCATTCGGCCCATCGAGTCCCTTCCGCCATTTAATCATGGCTGATGGGCATTTCAACTCCACTTACCTGCACTCTCCCCGTAGCCCTTGTGAGATCAAGAATTTGTCAATCTCTGCCTTGAACACATTCAACGTCCCGGCCTCCACTGCGCTCCGTGGCAATGAATTCCACAGGCCCACCACTCTCTGGCTGAAGAAATGTCTCCTCATTTCCGTTCTAAATTGACCCCCTCTAATTCTGAGGCTGTGCCCACGGGTTCTAGGGTCCCCACCTAACGGAAACAACTTCCCAGCGTCCACCCTTTCTAAGCCATGCATTATCTTGTAAGTTTCTATTAGATCTCCCCTCAACCTTCTAAACTCTAATGAATACAATCCCAGGATCCTCAGCCGTTCATCGTATGTTAGGCCTACCATTCCAGGGATCATCCGTGTGAATCTCCGCTGGACACGCTCCAGTGCCAGTATGGCCTTCCTGAGGTGTGGGGCCCAAAATTGGACACAGTATTCTAAATGGGGCCTCACTAGAGCTTTATAAAGTCTCAGAAGCACATCGCTGCTTTTATATTCCAACCCTCTTGAGATAAATGACAACATTCCATTCGCTTTCTTTATCACGGACTCAACCTGCAAGTTAACCTTTAGAGAATCCTGTACTAGCACTCCCAGATCCCTTTGTACTTCGGCTTTATGAATTTTCTCACCATTCAGAAAATAGTCCATGCCTATATTCTTTTTACCAAAGTGCAAGACCTCGCATTTGCTCACGTTGAATTTCATCAGCCATTTCCTGGACCACTCTCCTAAACTGTCTAAATCATTCTGCAGCCTCCCCATCTCCTCCGTACTACCTGCCTGTCCACCCAACTTCGTAACTACCTGCCTGTCCACCCAACTTCGTACTTGAACCTTCCAAATTTGTTTCACAGCCTCTGCCACAGCGCTCACTGTTTAAAAGAAATTAAGATGTGGGCGTCACCAGCCAAACTGATTTTTGCTGCCCATCCATAATCGCCCTGAAAACTGAATGGCTTGCTAGGTTACTTCAGAGGGCAATTAGGAGTTAATCACATCGGTGTGGGACTCGAGTCGCATATACGGTCAGACTCGTAAAGGTGGCAAGTTTCCTGTCTTATGCCTTTACAACAATCTAACTACTTCATGGTCACTTTTACTGATACCAGATTTACATTTTCAGACCTTTCACAAAATTGTCTTCAAATTTTTAAAATCCCAAAGTGGAATTTAATCTCCTATTACTGAAATATTAGTCCAATAACATAACTACTGCACAGATACAACCTCTGTGAATTAGGCTGCCAGATGTTATACTTTGTCTGTCTTCATTGACCATTCTGCAGTTTTTGACATGATCAGCCACACTCGCCTCCAGTCATTGCTTCTCCTCTGTTGTCACGATGAGTGGGACTTGCCTCACTCTTACATATACCATGAAAGCTTGACCACCTCCAGCAATGGCTTCTCACTCGTCACCCACCCATCATATCATTATCTCACAAGAATCCTCATCTATCTGCTGCAGCTCACCAACTTCATCTTAATACACCTTACTGGAACATACAAGGTTTTAAAAGGACTTGAAACAATAGATGCTGAGATGATTAATGAATCCAGCAAGCACAGTTTAAACATTAATAATTTCTGTTTCGTTATGATAACAAAATAAGTTGTGATTTTATGCACCTCTATCCAATCATCTTTTCACTTTAATTTAAAATATTCTGAAGGTTGGAAATCTGAAATAAAAGCAGCATATGGAGTGCTTTCCGATTTTTGTTTCATCTCCTGACCCGCTGTGCTCTGATAAACATCACCTTGTTTAATCTTCCCACATTCCTCACCACTACTGCCACTCCAGGAAGTCTTTCCAGCATGATTGAGATACTATACAAATGCAAGTTATTGGATAAGCAGAGATGGCAGTAAATTATTTCATATTTCCACAGAATGATTTTTGGAAAATATATCTGTAGGCACAGAGGGGACCGCAGCCAAATCAAATTGTTGCCTTGCCACAGGAAGAGAGCAATTGATGTGTTCTATCAATATTACTGTTATCATGATTGAACGATCCCCATCATAGTCTTAGTCAGACTGTGGGGAATTCCCACACAAAACAGACACCCGGTATTGCTGAAGGGCACAGCAGCTCTGAAGATTAAATATAGAAGGCAACATTGTCAATGTTGAAGGCACCATGGATTGACACTTCAACTCAGAATTAATTTATTTTAAAGTGCAGCTAGCTGCCTGCCCCATCAGACTGTGGCAGCATTTTCCATTTCACATCAACCTCCCAAAGAGAAACTATGAAACTTTTAAATCGAGGTGACACAGGAACAAAATACTGCCGCTGCTGAAAATGTCAGGAAATAAGAGCTGTTGGTGACACCCAGCAAGTCTGGCAGCATTGGTGGAGAGTGGAGCAGAATTCACAGGTTAGCTTATTGACCTCATCACAACCTCAATGACCTTAAAATCAGGCAGATAGTGGAATATAGGTCAGCCAGCATTCATCCTTCCAACTTACTACCTATTATCCTGGTGACCAACAATTTGAGCATAGCATGCCCAAACATCTTTAAAGAAGGAAAAAATAACTTACGTTTACACCAATAACAAACTCAGGATGTACCTAAGACAATCAATTAGTTTTCGTAAACATCACGGTAATACTGGAGCTGCAATAGCAGCTCTGCACACATTGTGTTCCCACAACCAGCAACCATCAATTTAATAAAGTCCAGATAAGCTGTGTCTGTGAAGTTGGCTAAGGGGAAAATATTGGCCGGGACCTCAGGGAGAACTCCCCTGATTTTCTTCAGTGCGATAGGATTTATTCCACCCACCTGAGAGGGCAAATTAGGTTTCCCATCTCATCTGGGAAAGGACAGTTCCAATAGGGCAGCATTCGCCAATATTGCACTGGAGAATCAACCTAATGCTTGCCTTCAAATCTCTCCAGTGGGACTTGAACCAGAGCAAAGTCTGATTTACACAATTCACTTACATATGTGAACAATGTTCCAACCTCCTTTATGCTGAGATTTGGAGACCTGAAGCCGATTGAGGGACAAGATGCAGATAAGCCAATCCCCTCTTACAGTGTGAGACACATGATACATTTATTATCATCGTGATCGAATCAATGGGCAACCAGAACAGTGCCTGCTGCTAAGTAGAATCCCTACAGTGCAGAAGCAGGCCACTTGGCCCATGAAGTCCGTAACCAACATTATCCAAAGAGTATCCTGCCCTACACTGCACTTCCACTGGCCAATCCATCTAACCTGTAACTGTTTGGACTGTGGGAGGAAACCAGAGCACCCAGAGGAAATGGGGAGAATGTGCAAACCCCACACAGTCCGAGGGTGGAATCAAACCCGGGTCCCTGATGCTGTGAGACAGCGGTGCTAACTACTGAGACACAATGCCACCTTCTAAAGGGTTTGAACCAAAGTTGCTTTCGAAATTAGTTATTTAGTCACTGTGGACCAAAGTAAATTTACTGTCTGTTTGCAGGGTATTTTCCTGTGGGCGTCACCTCAGCAGTTCAAACTCAACATCCAGCTTCTTGTGACTTGATTCTAATGGAATCTAATTGAGGGAAGCCCCATGTGGGCTAATACAACTCACTTGTCAAGTAACATAGTGGATATGTCGTGGATATTTATAATAAGAAACTGGGCGTAAACCTGCCATTGTTTATCCCACAAGGACATGGAAAATGCACCTCAGATGTCATCGGGAATTGCAAAGACATTTATCTTTGTCTCTGCACTGACTAGGTCGCTTATTTAAGCAAGTATAATTCTGAATCAGCTGTTGAACAGGCCAGCCTTGTATCAAAAGCATTTTCCTTTTAAATAGTTACATCAAGGCAGCCCCAAAAAGGTAAGCCACAAAGTGCATTTGTTTTCTTTATTCATTCACAGGATGTGGGCATTGCTGGCTAGGCAGCATTTATTGCCCATCCCTAATTGCTCAGAGGGCAGTTGAGAGTCAACCACATTGCTGTGGGTCTGGAGTCACATGTAGGCCAGACCAGGTAAGGATGGTAGTTTCCTCACTAAAGGGCATTAGTGAACCAGATAGGTTCTTTTCCTAACAATTGGCAATGGATTCACATTCCAGATTTCTTGTTTTGAATTCAGATTCTTCCATCTGCCATGCTGGGATTCAAACCCAGCTCCCCAGAACATTACCAGGATTCCTGGATTAACAGACCAGCAATAATACCACGAGGCCAATGCCTCCCCTTCCTTAATTTGTTGGAACTAAGAGAAAGGTACTTGAATCGCACTGTCTGTTGGTGCTGACATTTCGGTAATTTCAAATCAGGTACAGGTATTTCTCCTACAATGCGGTTATATTCTTGTGTGACCTTGTGCTATAGAAAACCACTGTAGAAAATGGCTTTATAGGGAAATCGCTATAGAAAATCGTTGTACTGTACAGCAGAGAGTTTGCGTTATCCAAACACTATTCGTCAGTTGCATTACAGCCAGTTCACATTAATGAAACACACGTTATAGCAAAAATATCTGTAGTTTTCTAAAATCGTGGTTTGAAGTTGCAGTGTTCTTTGTTTTATGATGGTACAGTTAAACTACTAGATTAAGATGAGCACGAAGCAATGTCACCTTTAGTGATAAATGTGTGGGTTGCAGTTTCGGAGTCAGGGCTTCAGCTTGTTCTAAGTTTAAGCAGTGAAATTGGCCTTTCAGTGGTGATAAAAGTACAGGATTTCGCATTTATTTGATTGGGGCTGAATTTACTCAGTGGTACAGGAGGAAATTTGGAAATGGTCAACTCCCCAACATGTTTCTGTCTTCAAGCATTTTTCTCACAGGCAGTCTGGCAGCTTCAATGACAACTCACCCAGACGCAGCAGCATTTTATTAAAGATGCAGATGAGCTACTTGTCTTCACTTTTCCAAGATAATACTTTATTAGCACACTGGTTCCCTGCTGTGTTAGGAAGTCTTCCAAACCCATAATCTATACCACCTTTAAGGGCAAGAGCAGCAAATTAACACCAGCAAGTTTCCCTCCAAGTCACACAGCATCCTGATTTGAAACTATATTGCTGTTCCCTCACTTTCAACGGCACTTTTCCTGCTCCTGACTTAATAGGGGACAGTTTTGTTCAATTTGGATATCTGATGCAACTACTACTGCCTGATGTTTGGAGGAGCCACCAACTGTGGGCTAAATGAGTGTATTAGAAAATAGAAAATGGTGAGAAATATGACTTCATATATTACCTATATATGTATATACAGCATAATCTTTTGTAATATATTCTATGTACTCAATGATGTAGAAAGTACAGTCAGCATGAGATCATGTCACTATTACAAATCCTATCTCTTGATAATCTCATATTATCTTAACATTGAGTCTATGACATGGGAGCAGGGTACTAGTTCTCTGAAAACTGCAGCACTGATTTTAACCTCCTTATGCGCCAATAACCAATCCCAACCCATAGTGATGCACTGCGCAATCTGCTCCCGTTAATTATCAGTCTGATCTACATCAGGTTGATATGAAACTGTGGCAACCCTTTCGGCATTGATATTTGTAGGGCCAAGAGGAGAATGAACCTTCAGTGCAGTTCATACCCACCCTCTTCTTCTGATTGCCTCCAACCACCTAAACTCCCAACTTCCAGGCCAGTTTAATAGAGGAGATACCAGGTCCTATACTTTTCTCACATGCTTGGTGTGCAGTCCTTTTATGTTTTATCACCACTCACTGCGCATCGGTGAGACTTTGCCATTAAAATGGTTTGGATCTCTTACCAAACATGTCCGATGTTCTTCCAAAGCACCAGCATGCCCTGTGACATCTCTTGATGTCTTATCTGTTACGTGCTTTGCTTGTTGTTGAGTTTGTTGAGGAGATGCAGTATTGTGGTGACAGTGGTATGGTGGTAGTTGTAGTGATTATAACAGGGTCAGCCAAGCAGACCTCATAGAATATGAGTTCTCTGATTGAGGCTGTTAATCTGGTCCAATCACGGAGCCCTGGCTGACAGATAAGGACAGGAGTGTCAGACACCCTGTTCACTCTGAGAGCTGGCTCTGAGGGAGCTGGATCAGTGTCAAGGATTCTCCACATGTACATAAAGGGTAACTTGGAGATGGGATACCAGCCTCTGTAGAGTTTTCTCAGTCGTATTACTGAACCAGTAATCCAGAACCATAGGCTGTTGTTTTCAGGAGTTGGGTGCAAATCCTGCCTTAGCAGATGGTGATACCTCAACTCAATAAAAGTCTGAAATAAACAAATTGAGCGTAATGGTGAACATGTAACAATTATTGTTAAAGAAAATCTGGTGCACTCTCCTTTCCTTCCTTCAGGGGATGCAATCTGCCATCCTCATTTAAGCTGGTCCACATGTGACTCCAGACCCACAGCAATGTGGTTTACTCCTAACATCCCTCTGGGAAATTAGGGATGGGCAATAAATGTCAGCCTAGCTAGTGATGCCAACACCCCGTGAACAAATGAAAAAATACTGACATGCGTGGATCTGTTTGAAGCCAGAACAAGCAGTGATACTGCAAACCCTATATCACATTAGCCCAGTAGTAAATCTGCAATTTCTGCATACATCTTCAACTTGGCAAAGTTCAAGGACAAGCATTTCACGTCCTTACCTTGAATTCCTCTGTGCACTATTTTTAACAGCTATCACCCAGTCATTGTACATACAGTACAATCAGAAATAGAAAGATTGCTTGAGTTTCACTTATCAGGTATTATTTCCCATTATGTGTTATTTAATTAACACAGAGCAAATAATAGCACCTTGAATCATCATAGAATCCCTTCAGTGTAGAAACAGGTCCTCTGGCCAACAAGTCCACACTGACCCTCAGAGCATCCTACCTGGACCCATCCCCCTGTATCCCACTTAATCTGCAAATTCCTGAACTCTACAGGCAATTTAGCATGACCAATCCACCTAAACTGCACAACTTTGGACTGTGGGAAGAAACCGGAGCACCTGGAGGAAACCCATGCAGACAAAGGGAGAGCGTTTAAAGTCCACACGGACAGTCGCCCGAGGGTTGAATCGACCCCAGGTCCCTGGCGCCTTGAGGCAACAGTGCTACCCACTGAGCCACTAAACCTTCTTATGGATTAGTTCAGGCCTGGCTTCAGACAGCCTTCTTAGTTACATAGAATCAGTGAATGATAAAGCAAAAGAGGAGGATATTTGGCCCATTATGTCTGTGCCACTACTCCAATTAGCCACACGTCACTGCTTTTTCTGTAATTACACTATTGTATCTTAAAAAGATTACCTTCCAACAGCAATTTGTGTCATCTAGAAATTATGCAAGGCAAGACAGGGATGCTGCAAGTATGCAGGTAGGTGCTAACTGAACAAGTGCAAAAGGAGCAAGTGAATGGCCCTGAGATGCAGCCTGGTCCAATCCCTGAGTCGATGTGCCCTTGTTGAAGCTTTCCAATGCTAGTTATTGGTGTACCCTGCAAAGCGAGACTGCTTCCACCGTGCCCTGTCAGTTTATCGGCGGATAACATGATGGTCATGAGTTGGTGGCAAATGCTGGATGCCAATGTCCATGGATGTGGAGTGCATGCTGGTGGGTCCTGTTGATCATGCCCTGAGATGCAGATTGGTTGTGTGCAACATGCCAGTCCTTCAGACCAAGTTGTGAGCTGAATTCACCGCGTACCTGCTCTATTTTACATTTCGGCTTTTCTCAATGTCTTGCTTTATTTGCCATGTTTGGTATGGTAGGAGGCCAAACATTGATGAGATGAGTTGGGCCATTAAGAAGAACCTTAACAAGCAATAATCCCCTTAACTGGTAACTCGCCAAGCTGCTTATTAAAAGCATAAAAGATGGAGTGAGATGCTCCCAACACGAAAATAGGACAGAGATAGTAGGAACTGCAGATGCTGGAGAATCTGAGATAACAAGGTATAGAGCTGGATGAACACAGCAGGCCAAGCAGCATCAGAGGAGCAGGAAAGCTGACATTTCGGGCCAAGACCCTTCTTCAGAAATGGGGGAGGGGAAAGGGGTTCTGAAATAAATAGGGAGAGAGGGGGAGGCAGATAGAAGACGGATAGAGGAGAAGATATGTGGAGAGGAGACAGATAGGTGAAAGAGGCGGGGATGGAGCCAGTAAAGGTGAGTGTAGGTGGGGAGGTAGGGAGGAGATAGGTCAGTCCAGGGAGGACGGACAGGTCAAGGAGGCGGGATGAGGTTAGTAGGTAGGAGATGGGGGTGGGGCTTGAGGTGGGAGGAGGGGATAGGTGGGAGGAAGGACAGGTTAGGGAGGAGGGGACAAGATGGGCTGGTTTTGGAATGCGGTTGGGGGAGGGGAGATTTTGAAGCTTGTGAAGTCCACATTGATACCATTGGGCTGCAGGGTTCCCAAGCGGAATATAAGTTGCTGTTCCTGCGACCTTCGGGTGGCATCTTTGTGGCACTGCAGGAGGCCCAGGATGGACATGTCATCTGAGGAATGGGAGGAGGAGTTGAAATGGTTCACGACTGGGAGGTGCAGTTTTTTAGTGCGAACCGAGCATAGGTGTTCTGCAAAGCGGTCCCCAAGCATCTGCTTGGTTTCCCCGATGTAGAGGAGGCCACAACAGGAACAGCGGATGCAGTATACCACATTAGCAGATGTGCAGTTGAGCATCTGCTTGATGTGGAAAGTCTTCTTGGGGTCTGGGATGGGTGTGAGGGGGGAGGTGTAGGGGCAGGTGTAGCACTTCCTGTGGTTGCAGGGAAAAGTGCCGGGTGTGGTGGGGCTGGAGGGGAGTGTGGAGCGGACAAGGGAGTCACGGAGAGAGTGGTCCCTCCGGAAAGCAGATAAGAGTGGGGAGGGAAAAATGTCTTTGGTGGTGGGGTCGGATTGCAGATGGCAGAAGTGTCGGAGGATGACGCGTTGGATCCGGATGTTGGTGGGGTGGTACGTGAGGATGACGGGGATTCTGTTTTGGCTGTTATTGCGGGGAGGGGGTATGAGGGATGAGTTGCGGGAAATGTGGGAGACTCGGTCGAGGGCGTTCTCGACCACTGAGGGGGAGAATTTGTGGTCCTTGAAAAACGAGGACATCTGAGATGTACGGGAGTGGAATGTCTCATCCTGGGAGCAGATGCGGCGGAGGCGAAGGAATTAGGAACAGGGGATGGCATTTTTGCAGGAAGGTGGGTGGGAGGAGGTGTATTCTAGGTAGCTGTGGGATTCAGTGGGGTTGAAATAGATATTGGTTTCTAGGTGGTTGCCAGAGATGGAGACAGAGAGGTCCAGGAAGGAGAGAGAAGTGTTGGAGACGGTCCAGGTGAACTTAAGCTTGGAGTGGAAGGTGTTGGTGAAGTGGATGAACTGTTCGAGCTCCTCGTGGGAGCACGAGGCAGCGCCGATACAGTCATCAATGTAACGGAGGAAGAGGCGGGGTTTAGGGCCAGTGTAGGTACGGAAGAGGGATTGTTCCACGTAACCTACAAAGAGGCAGGCATAGCTTGGGCCCATGCGGGTACCCATGGCCACCCCCTTTGTCTGTAGGAAGTGGAAGGAATTGAAAGAGAAGTTGTTGAGGGTGAGGACGAGTTCGGCTAAGCGGATGAGGGTGTCAGTGGAAGGGGACTGCTCGAGCCTGCAGGACAGGAAGAAACGGAGGGCCTTTAGGCCATCTGCATGGGGAATGCAGGTGTACAGGGACTGGACGTTCATGGTAAAGATGAGGTGTTGGTGACCGGGGAATTGGAAGTTCTGGAGGAGGTGGCTGGACTTCTCATTGAATTCTGCAACATATTTCCCCAAAGCCCATGTCATTCAGACCCCTATAGGATTCCCCACATGGAAACATAGTATATTTTAGCAGCTATAAACTTGGTTTTAAAATAGGATCAACCGCAAGATTCACTCCCAGGAGTCTTTTAAATATCAAATGTATTTTACAACAAGACGTATCTGTTTTGGTAAACTTAGCAGGATCAAAACCTCTGAGTTAACCCATCATAGCAGATAATTTTTGTATCATGGGTCTTTGAGGTATGAAGTGTGAGCCTACAACTTTTATAGTGGTTACTCGATATTATTTTCCAATAACAATCAATGCTGAGGAACATTATAACAATGGTTTCAATATGATAACATATAGAATGTTAACCATAATCACCCTACATCATCAAGATGGTAGCAGAGTAGGGCTCCTGAGCCAGGGCTCATTGGCTCCGATCGCTTTTCTTTCTCTTTTTCTCTTTTCCTTTTTTCCGTTTTCTCCTTTCCTTTACTTACCACTTTTCCTAATCTCAGAATGCATGGGAGCAACTCAGCATGGACTCAAGCGGGCCCAGTGCAGACAAGAGTGATCCCAACGCGGATCTCGTGGTGGTGCGAGTCAGCCCTTTCTTAATTTTTCGGAGCGGGCATGGGACCTGGCATCGGAATTGTCAGCTGCTGCATCGGCAGAGGCCACGTCGGTGTGCCTAGCGGTGCAAGATGGCGGCTGTGGATCGGGGACTTCATCGATAGTTGGTTCCAGTCCTGGCGGTGTGAAGCGGCGATGGAAGGACATCACAGCGATATCAACAAGATGGGCCCAATGGTGAGAGATCTGACTCTGAGTTTGGCGGGTTCAGAGTAGGTGCCAGCAAGGCGGTCGAGGAGGAGAATCAGCGAAAGATAGTGTCGGAAGAATGGCAAGTTCACCATTGGTTGGGTCCTGTATAGACGGCAGCAAGGCAGGGGAGGAGGGATGGTGGCACAGGCATCATCAATAGTGATGAGCTGGCTCAGGACTGATGGGCTCTCTTTGTGCTATATTTTTCTTATTTTTAAAACTATTCAAAATGGCACTGGATCATGGTGAGAATGGAAAAGATTGTCACCGGATTTTACTGATTTTCTCCCTCTAAGATACACATAACAGTAAAGTCATTCATTCATTTTTCCATCTAGAAATAATGCTGATCGTTATCATCTTTAAGACAAAGATAGATAGGCTCTTGATCGTTGAGACGATCACGGGTTACGGGGAGAAAGCAGGTGACTGCAGTTGAGAAACGTATCAGCCAGGATTGGATGGCAGACCAGTGCTGATGGGCCGAATGGCATAATTCTGCTCTGTGTCTTATGGTCTTAAATACATTCACTGAGAAAGATATGTAATGTCTAAAATGAACAGTTATATTAATGTCCACCAAAAGAAAATTGAATAATCAAACAAACATTGCACATAAATAATATTTACGATCCCTGTTAAATTCCTACATTTTTGCTGGAGCCTTTAAGAGGCGTTCTCTTTTCATAGCCTTGACTCTATGCTGTGATCAAAATGGCTGGCCTGCAAATTACATTCACCTCGCTTTGAGTGACATTTCTGTGTCACTTTGAAAACATCAGCTACTGCACTTTGTTTTGGTATTCCAAGGATCAAAACATGCTTTACTGTCTGAGTGGGTGCATGCAATAGATTCCTTATCAGTCTCCAGGCCTGTGCGTATCTTCCTATGCTTTCTATAACTTGTTTATGAACTTTCATATGGTATTATTGTCGCATGAATCGAGATACAGTGAAAAGTACTGTTTTGTGTGTTAACCAGACAAATCATAGATTACAAGAAAGAGTACAGAAAAGAATTACCAGGATACTACCAGTACTGGAAGGCTTGAGTTATAAGGAGAGGTTGGATAGGCTGGGACCTTTCTCCCTGGAGTGTAGGAGACTGAGGTGTTACTTTATAGAGGTATATAAAATTGTGAGAGGCATAATTAAGATAGATAGCCAACTGCTTTTCCGCATAGTAGGGGAGTCTAAAACGAGAGGGGGTGTAGGTTTAAGGTGAGAGGGTAGAGATACAAAAGGGTCCAATTTTTTTCACACAGAGGATGGCGAGTGTCTGGAACTGGCTGCCAGAGGTAGTGGTGGAAGCAAGTACAATTTTGTCATTTAAGAAACATTTGGACAGATACATGGATGGGATATGGACCAAACGCAGGCAAATGGGATTAGTTTAAATTGTGAAAACTGGGTGGCATGGGCAAGTTGGGCTGAAGGGCCTGTTTCCATTCTGTAAACCTCTACGACTGTATGACTCGACAGAATTAGTTCCTCTAATATAGTGATTCATAAGTTTTTAATATTTGCACTTGAATCTCTTCATTAATTTGGAGAAGTCCTTTGCAAGTGCAGAATATACAAAACTAATTTACCACTCTCACTGAATAATAGATAATGAAATTTAAATTCTTAAACTCAGGAGAAAAAAGTATTTTGTTTCTTCAGTTACTGTGAATCAGTGGCACCGATGTTTTCCTACACTTATTATACCTTCACTGTCGTAAAATAGTATCATCTGATGGAAATTGCCGGTTGACATGTAAACAACGCTCAGTTGTGCAAGTAAATGACCCACAGTGTATTAATCATCATGAGGGCAGATATTCTAGATTTTTGCATATTTTCCCTCATGGCATGCATTAACCAGTCATGCATTTCACAAAACTATACTGGAAAATGCAGTAAAAGAGGGGCATAAATATAATTCGTTGCCGCAATAAAATGGGGAGGAGGGGGTGAACGTTACAGACATTTGGGAAATTCTTGTTCTTTGCAATGGAGGCACACCACATAACTTGAAACTTAATAACATTTGTCCTCACTAGTGTTTGGGAGATCAAAGACTCACACCCCATAGATGTTAATGGGTTTTCTGGTTTCATTTTATTGCCTGATTTAATCTGCATTAAGCAGCTTTAAAAAAATAGAGTGTGAAGAGAATTTAATTCTTATAAGCTCATAATTTTCTTCCACAGTAACACTTCAATGGATGTGGATGTGGAGCCAATCTGGTGCCACTGCCTATCACTTCATTAACTGTAAAGTGTAGAAAGCCCTGTAACCTCATAGATATTAAATTAAACATCAATCTGGAGCCTGGAACCTTCCCACTGTTTGAATCCGCACATTAATAATCCTTCAATTCTTTTTCCATTTAAAATTGAAGCACATATGCACATCAAATTTTAAGCCAAATCTACATGTTGGGGCTGATACTAGCATTGACCTGACTGGCCCTTTCAAAGGTTGGCCAGCCTGCTGTATATTTCTAGAGATTTTTGTTCGTCGTTATTAAGATTTGCAGCCTTGGTGGTTTTAATATCTACATCTACGTTTTCCATGTTTGCTACAGCATTTTTAAGACTGTTCGAAATGTTTGACTATGAACCTGCTAAATATTACCGTCCAACAGCAATTTAAAAAGTGGCTAGCATTTATAAATCACCTTCCGCCACCTCAGGATGTCCCAAGCTCCAGATAAATGAAGTAAGTTTGCATTCACTGCTGTCATACAAAAAACACGGCAGCACGCTAGAAGACAGAAAGCTCACATAAAAACATAAAAACTAGAAACATAGGTGCAGGAGTAGGCTAGTCAGTCATGGAGTCATAGAGTTGTACAGCATGGAAACAGACCCTTCGGTCCAACTCAACCATGCCGACCAGATATCCTAAATTAATCTGGTCCCATTTGCCAGCATTTGGCCCATATCCTTCTAAACACGTTCTATTCATATACCCATCCAGATGCTTTTTAAATGTTGCAATTATACCTGCCTCCACCACTTCCTCTGGCAGTTTATTCTATACACACACCACCCTCTGTGTAAAAACTTGGCCTTGTGTCCCTTTTAAATCTTTCCCCTCTCACCTTAAATCAATGCCCTCTAGTTTTGGACTCCCCTACCCTGGAGAAAAGACCTTAATCCAATCTATGCCCCTCATGATTTTATAAATCTTTATTCGGTCATCCTTCAGCCTCTGGCGCTCCAGGGAAAATAGCCCCAGCCTATTCAGCCTCTCCCTATAGCTCAAACTCTCCAACTGTGGCAACATACTTGTAACTCTTTTCTGCACCATTTCAAATTTGAAAACATATTTCCTATAGCAAGGAGACCAGAACTGAATTGCAGTCCCTTGAATTTTTGATTGTGGTTCATCATCTATTTCAATGCCACACTCTGTGCTATCCTCACATTTCTTAGAATCATAGAGTCATAGAGTACAACAGCATGGAAACAGGCCCTTCAGCCCAAATTGGTCCTAGCTGACCACGGTGCCCACTCAACTAGTCCCAATTGCCTGCATTTGGTGCATATGCTTCTAAACACTTCTCATCCATATACCTATCCAAATGTTTTTTAAATGTTGCTATTGTACCTGCTTCAGCCACTACCTCCAGTAGCCCATTCCATATATGCACTATTCTCTGGGTGAAGAAGTTGCCGCTCAGGTCTTTCTTAAATCAGTCCCCTCTCACTTAAACCTATGACCTCTAGTTTTCAATTCCCCATCCTGGGAAAAAGACTATATGTGTTCATCCTTGATGTCAGAAATCTACCATTCTATAAATATAATCAAGGATTGAGCTTCCCAAGCACTCCAGATGTAAATAATTCCGAGGATTCATTATCCTCTGACTTGAGAACTTCATTCTCATGACCATCTTCAATGGTTTGTCCTTTATTCCAAGTCTCTGTCTCTTGGTTGGAACCACCTCCAGCCAGGGAAAACATCCTTGCTGTATTCCCAGGCCGGAAATGATTATTATGGGGTCAGGGGAGGGGGGAGTAATTTTAAGGTGATTGGAGGAAGGTATAGGGGAGATGTCAAAGGTAGGTTCTTCACACAGAGAGTGGTGGGCGTGTGGAATGCGCTGCCGGCAGTGGTAGTGGAGTCAGATACTTTAGAGACTTTTAAATGACTCTTGGATAGACACATGGATGATAGTATAATGTAGAGTTTGCAGGGGAGTTTGATCTTAGTAGGATAATAGGTCGGCACAACATCATGGGCCAAAGGGCCTGTACTGTTCTATGTTCTGCATCCTATATGTATTCACCTATCAAGCCATTCAAAAATTTTCTACATTTCATTGATAATCTCTCTCATTCATCTAAACTCCAGAGAATACAAGCCCAATATCCTCAATCTTTCCTCACAGGATAGTTCCAAGAATTAGTCTGGTGAACCTCTGTCACTCTCCCTTTCTGGTAAGTATATCCTTCCTTGGATAAAGAACTCCATTAAATGCCACAAGAGAAATTTCACCAGGCTTTTGTACAATTGAAGTAAGGCATATTGCTCCTGTACTGAAATCTTCTTGAGATATAAGCCAATGTGCCATTTGCCTTCTTAATTGTTTACTGCACCTTTTATATTCTTAATTTGGGTTTTATGGATTGTGTACAGGCTCTGTTGAATCAAGAGGTTATTTACTGCAGCATTTCCAGCCTCTGACCTGACCTGCTCCTGTAGCCATAGAATTTGTCTGGTTGGTCCAGTGCAATTTTTGATCATTGATAAACATTAAGACAAGAATGGTGGAACTCATAGAATCCCTACAGTGTGGAAACAGGCCCTTCAGCCCAACAGGTCCACACCGACCCATCTCCCTGTAACCCATTTAATCTCCACATCCCTGAACACCACGGGCAATTTAGCGTGGCCAATCCACCTAGCCTGCACATCTTTGGACTGTGGGAGGAAACCGGAGCACCTGGAGGAAACCCACGCAGATACAGGGAGAATGTGCAAACTCCACACAGACAGTCACCCAGCAACGGAATCGAACCTGGATCCCTGGCGCTGTAAAGCAGCAAGGCTAACCACTGAGCCACCGTGCCACCCACACCCAGTGATCACCGTGCCGCCCACACCCACTGAGCCACCATGCTGCCCACACACCCATTCATCCCTGTAGTCCGTACCACCCCTCCGAAGTGCATCCCTATCCTATCCCTGTAATTCTGCATTACCCACGGCTAATGTCCCCACAACCTGCAAATCCCTGAACACTACAGACAATTTCCCACAGCCAATCCACCTAACCTGCATGTCTTTGGACAGTGGGAGGAAACCAGAGCACCCGGAGGAAACCCACGCAGACACGGGGAGAATGTGCAAACTCCACACAGACAGTCGCCCCAGGGTGGAATCGAACCTGGGCTTCTGGCGCAGTGAGGCAGCAGTGTTAACCAGGTGGAGTGGCAATGCCTTTGACCATCAAGATGTTTAAGATTTTCTCATGTTGGATATGGTAATTATTGGCACTTGTGAGGTGGGAGTGTTAACGTCCTTGTGATAAAGGGTCAACAATAATCAAGCATGAATTTAATTTACATATAAAGTGGAAAAAATCAGATTGACTTTCGAGGTGGTTTCTTAGAGCAACATGTTTTGGAACCAGCCAGAGAGCAGGTTATTTTAGACTTGGTATTGTGCAATCTGACAGAACTGATTAATGACATTAGAGCTAAGACACCCCCTAGGGAGCAGCGACTGCAGTATAGCTGAATTTTACACTGTTTGAAAGGTTGAAGATTGGATCTAACATTAGTAATTTAATCCTAAATAAGGGCAATTATGTAGACATGAAGTTGAGCAAATTGAAGTGAACTGACATACTGGGCTAAGGACAGAAGAGAAACAGGTCCAATGTTTAAGGAGATATTTCAGAGTACTGAGAATAGGTATATTCCAACTATAAAGGAATGTTCAATAGGGAGGACCCACCATTGTTGATTAACTAAAGGAGTTAAGGAAAGCATCAAAGTTAAGACAAAAGCATATAACTGCACAAAGGTGAATGGCGGGTCAGATACAGGCAGAGTCGTTGGGGAAAGGGTAGGAAGGTGATCCTATTAAATAACACAGCAGGCTTGAGGGACCAAATGGCTTCATCCTGTTTCTATTTCTTATGGTCAGACAATCAGTCAGAATGTTATAAGACAGCAGACGATAACCAAAAAGTTATTTAGGAGAAAGAGATTTGCGTATGAGAGGAAGTTATCGTGGATTGTAAAAATATGTAGCATGAGTTTCTATAGGTATTGAAAAAGGGAAAGTCTTTGAGTGCCTCTAAGACAGGGGGATGGATAAGTTCTTGATTTGTAAGCAGATCAAAGGTACGGGGGAAAGCAGGAGAATGGGGTTGAGAAACATATCAGTCACGATTGAATGGCAGACCAGACTCGATGGGCCAAATGGTCTCGTTCTGCTTCTATATGTTATTGTCTTATGGTATGTAAAATGAGTATTGGTCCTCGAGAAAGTGAAAATGGAGAGTTAATAGTAAATAATGAGTAAGTGGTGGATGAAAGAAAATGACAAAGAACAGTACAGCACAGGAACATGGGGGGTGGCCTGGCAGCACTGCTGCCTCACAGTGCCAGGAACCCGGGTTCAATTCCAGCCTTGGGTGACTGTGTCCCTGTGTCTGCATGGGTTTCTGCCAAGTCCTCTAGTTTCCTCCTATAGTCAAAAGATGTGTGGATTAGATGGCCCATGCTAAATTGCCCCAAAGTGTGCAGGCCAGGTGTCTTAACTATGGTAAATATGGAGTTACGGAGATACGGTGGGATATTCTTCAGAGGATCAGTGCTGACTCGATGGGCCAAATGGCCTCTTTCTGAACTGTAGGGATTCTATGACTTAGGAACAGGCCCTTCAGCCCACCAAGGCTACACCAACACATGATGCCTTTCTATATTAAAAACCTTTTGCCTCTACTCGATCCATATCCCTCTGTTACCTGCCTATTCATGTATCTATCAAAGTGCCCCTTAAACGTTGCTATTCTATCTACCTCCACCACCTCCTCTGGCAGTGCATTCCAAGCACTTAATACCCTCTGTGTAAAAACCCTGGCTCTCACATCTCCTTTAAACTTACCCCCTTTTTACTTCAAACTTATATACCCTAGTAATTGACATTTCTATCCTGAGAAAAGGACTCTGACTATCCATTCTATCCATGCTTCTCATAATTTTGTAAATATCTGCCAGGTTGCCCCTCAGCCTTTGAAGTTCAAGTGAAAACAAACCAAGTTTGTCCAATCTCTCCTCACAGCTAATACCCTCCAAACTAGGCAATGTTCTGTTAAACCACTTCTGCACCCCCTCCAAAGCCTCCACATTCTTCTGATAGTGTGGTGACCCGAACTGTATACAATATTCCAAATGTTGCCTAACTAAAGTTCTTTACAGCTGCAACATGACTTGCCAATTTTGAAAACCTATGCCACAACTGATGAAGGCAAGCATGCCATATGCTTTCTTGACCATCTTATCCACACGTGTCATCACTTTCAGGGAAACATGGACCTATATACCTAGATCCCTCTATGTCAATGCTACTGAGTGTTATGCCCATATACTGTATACTTACCTCCTGCGTCAGATTTTCCAAAATCCACCATGTCACATTTGTTCAGATTAAATTCCATCGGCCATTTCTCCACCCAAGTCTCAACTCTATCTCTATTCTGCTGTATTCTCTGGCAATCCTCTTCACTGTACACAACTCCCACAGTCTCTGTGATATCCACAAACTTACTAATCAGGCCATCTCCATTCTCCTCCATATCTTTTTCATATATTAGAAGCAACAGAGGGCACTGTTTTAAAATGATACATTGCCCATATGTTCCATGATTTTGTTGAATGCAGACATAAACTGGCAAAGCCTCTCAGAGATAGCCTTTGCCTGCTTTGCAAAAGTATCAGTTTCGATTGCAACCTGAAGCTTGCTATCAGTATGGTGGTTTCCAATGAAAGGAGTAATCATTGCTTCCTTATCCATTTATCTTGGCACAATGTTATATTTACGCCAAGTCCAATCCTCTTGAATTTTTCTGAATGAATGCAAAGAAAAGTAAACTCCCAATATCATTCATCTTGCTGGCAGACAATATCAACCAGAAAATAAAGAATGTTTTTAATAAAGTGGAAAAAGAACTTTTATTCAAAATTCAATAGACACAGTGACATAGGAAAAAGTCAGCATTTCCGCAGCCTCCCCTTCCTGGAGCCTTGGGGTGACGGCAGGAAATCCCAGGTGTATGAGAAATAAATCAAACAATTCACATGACACGCGGGCTGCACAATAACTCGATATTGTTTAGCTGCTGTTGAAGTGGAGCTGCCTGTGGATTGATCTCTCCTCTGTCAGAGCCAGCAGTTAGACTCCTGGATCGGATAATCAGGCATAAAGTTTGGCTCAGCAACCAAAATCAAATGGCTCAAGATCTCATTTTTTGGACCTTTCAGTGATTTGTATGCAATCTCGTGGTCAATAAAAAATGAACCAGTTTATTTGATAGTACAGAGGCAGGAAATTTCTGTATGGTTGTTGCTTAATAATTGACCATGGTTAACACCTGTAGAAAGTGCATCCAAGTAAATAATGTTCAAGCACAATATGACACTAACCTGCCTGCTCCCTGGAACTCCTTTGGATAAGCCCTCCCATCTTCTCACTTCCCTCTCTTTCAAAATAAATCTTAAAAAGTCTTTTCTTTCACCTGCCCAACCCACACCTGTAGCCCCCTTTCCTCCTCCGTTAAGCATTCACTCTTAACATAGTCCATATGCAGACATCAGGAACTGTGGCCCATTCAAGGGGATTTGGCCTGGGGGACTTTTACCTTGGTACTGAACATAAGACCATGTGATATAGGAGGAGAATTAGGCCATTTGGATTCTCAAGGCACCCCTGCTGTTCAATCATGGCTGACATGTTTCTCAACCCCATTCTCCTGCCTTCTCCCCGTAGTCCTTCATACTTAATGAGTCAAGAGCCTATCTATCTCTGTCTTAGAGACACTCAATGACTTAGCCTCTACAGCCCTCTGAGGCAAAGAGTAACACCGATTAACCACATGGTCTCCAATCTTAATTAGCAGCCTCCTGTTCAGCACCTAGTCAAAGGCTTCCTGGAAAACAAATAGATTATATCCACTGGCTCTCCTTTGTCTAACTTGCTTATAACTTCCTCAAAGAATCCTATCAGGTGTGACCTTCTCTTGATTGTGACTCAGCTGTATTTTACACTGCACTTCCAAGTACTCTACAATCTCGTCCTTGAAAATGGACTCTAAAATCTTACCAACAACCGAGGTCAGGCTAACTGGCCTACAGTTTCCTGTCTTCTACTTCCTTCCCTTCTTAAACAAGAGTGTTACATTAGCCATTTTCCAGTTCTCTGGGACCCTCCCTGACTACAGTGATTCCTAAAAGAACACCACCAATGCCTCTACAATCACCTCAGCTATCTCATTCAGACTTCTGGGGTGTAGTCTATCTAGTCTGGGTGATTTATGCACCTTCAGGCCTTTCAGTTTCCACAGCATCTCCTCCTTAGTGATGGGCACTACACTCACCTTAGTTCCTGATGCTCTCAAAGTTCTGGTATGCTGCTGGTGTCTTCCATTGTGAGAACTGATGCTAAGTATCTTTTCAGTTCCTCCGCCATTTCTTTGTTCCCCATTACTACTTCTCTAACTTCATTTTCCAGTGGTCCAATGTCCATTTGTACTTCTCTTCCTCTTTATGCCTTTTTTAGTAGAGTCATGAGGAGGGGAAAACGTCCAAGGAAAAACATAACCTATCACTGCAGGTCCAATTATTCGGATTTTGGGGGCAGAAATTGGCTTTCATGGACATTGCTTTCTCAGCACATCTGCACGGGTACGGTAAAGAAACAGGGACGAATTAACTTTTTATTGAGAAGACACAAAGACAACATCACTGCAACCCAAGCTTCCCTTGTTCACGCCGTTTCCTGCCCAGTACAGGTTTTGCCAGCACAATTTAAAGAGACAATTCTCTGTTTAATAGAGACATAACAACTCCGAGGATGATAGTTAGCCCATCATATGTGTGTCAATTCTGTGTGAGATCTACTTTCCCCCTCCCATTCTCCTGACTTAACCCTGTCACCCTTCAATTCAATTCAATTCCCTTTTGAAAGCTATGTTTGAGTCTTTACACAATACACCCCAAATTGTAACCACTCACTCTGTGAAATATTTCTCCTTATATTAGTGATGCTTCCTTTGCCAATCAAATTAAATTAGTGTCCTCTGGTTCTCAATTCTTCCACCCAAGGGAATAGTTTCTCCCAATCTACTGTTTCCAGATGCCTCATGATTTTCAGTATTTCTATCAAATCTCCTCTCAACCTCCTCTTTTCAGTGTTAGGCACTGCTGATACCATGTTGTAGGAAGCACAATGCCTGAGTGCCTCTGGTGGCTTGCATGGATAAAAGTGCTACCAGCAATCTTGCTTGCAGTTCATTTTTAACCCCTGTTCCTGTGTACCCTGGAAAGAGGTCTTTAGCCGAGACTGCTGCCTTTTTTATATTATGTTCTTAGACTGAGATTAAAAGTTAAGTTTGTTGTGTAATTTCTCCGATTAAAACTTCTTTGACATCTCGTCAGGTATGAGATTCCAGAGTCTCTTTCTGCAGGCAGTTACTGAATTTATATCTGCAGTCTACTTTTGGCCATATCTCCATTTCCAAAAAAAAATACATTGTAGTTCAAGTTCAATAGATTCATAGGTGATCCAGGGTTTCGATCTGTGGCCATGACAGAACCCTTTGTGAAAATTACTCTGAGAAAGCTGACACATGTATTGTGATTCTACTACGAGTTAGGAAACCACATCCAGGCCTTATCCCAACCTTCCTTTCACGTTTATCTTAATCTCTTAACTTGGTTTATGTGCATCTATTTTTTAATCCACAAAGAATGACCTCAGCTGCAAATAAACTGGTCACAGATGTTCAATATGAAGTGATTTGTTTGCAAAAAGTGACCAGAACTTCAACTAAAGTCACAAGGGAGATAATGAGCACAATGTTTATTCTTTATCTCTGTAGAATAGGTCACTCTTAATCTTCTGTGGTCAAATATTTTTGCATAACTCACAACATACAGTCCAATCCCCAGTATAAACATTATCCCTCCTGACAATTTGAATATAATCTCCGATCTCTCGGTATTTAATTCAGATTTAAGCCATGTTTCAATGCAATACATTTACACAGTTCCGGTTATCTCAATCTAACAATGATCACTTTCTTCCATTTAGTTTATACATTGCTTGGTCACTGTTTGTACAGCCTTTTATATCGCCTGAGATGAATTGAAATAGAACTCAGCGCTAACAGAAAATGCTGGGGCAATACATTCTACTCAGAACATATCTAAGAAATTTGCTCAGTAACAAGAACAATAAGAAGCCCAAATGGTTTCTTAAATTGAAAATTATTAATTTCTCTCATGAGAACATGGGAGAAGTCTTTGACATTCTGCCAAGAAAGAAAATTGAAATGCAATAAGATTGGGAAGCACAAATGCGAAAAGGTGATTACAGGTGGGATATATTTATTAGTAGATTATACAATGTTTATTTAATATTTGATGCTGGAATTTTCCTCAAAGGAGGTAACATAAAAGACCTTTCAAGTGCACTTCAGGAGCAGAAATGTTAAAGCAGCCACTTGTAATCCTCCCTGATTCCTGAATGTTGTAGTGAGAAATATGTGCTCGCATTTTTAAGTTGCCCCTTGCTCCTAGTATATGGGGGAAGTGCCAATTAGGGGCTGCCTGAAAGCAGTCGTTATGAATGAATGTTTCCCCTTTATGACAGGCTAATCTCTGTTGCAATTGCATCATGAATGTGGAGCACTACCAAGTCGCAAAAGGGAATTCTGTGTAATCTACTTCCTCCCAGTTGACCTCTTTCCGATGCTTCTAAAATGTAATTCAGGATAACAAGAGAGAATTTAGTGACATAATACAGATAGCTAATTTTTATACTAATCAGGAATACAGTGCAATTCAGTGAATATTATTACTGTTGAAACAAAAATAGCCAATGAATTAAAGCAAGAAGCAATAGCAGGAATGAAGTACCTAAATCATTTATATTAAGGCTGCTAAATTCTACAGATCTTGGTCTCAACAAAAAGTTTAATTCTACTTTCCTAGTGCATTTTAGAGGCCACTTGTGTTAATGGACCTGCTTATGTAAAATGTTGCTCGGCAATTTGGTAAATGTGAAATTCAGTGCCTCAGAAGGTTGTTGGTTGAATTTTCACCCAAGGACCTGAGCACACAAGCTAAATGGCCTGCAGCGCTGCTGCAATCTCAGAGATTCAGTTTTTGGTCGCGATGTTACAGCAAGGCCCCACCTGGCCTCTTAGGTGGATATACAGCCCTCATCAGTTCTGAAAAAGAGCTGGGATGTTCTTTCCAGTGTAACATTTACTCATCAATTAGCATAATTAAAACATATTATGGAACCTGGTGTTAACCATATTACCAGGCTCAAATTAGCTGCCGCATTTTCCATGCACTAGAACCCCTCCAATCTGGAACTCCATTGTTTAGATTTACCACACAAGCAACCCACAGCACTACTTTAGTGCACTACTTTGAAAGATGAATTATGAAAGATACAGCCTTTGGGTAAGTAAAACAATTTTTGTTGCTGCTATTTAAAGAACATAAGAACTAGGAGCAGGAGTAGGCCATCCGGCCCTTTGAGCCTGCCCCGCCTTTTAATAAGGTCATGGCTGATCTTTTTGAGACTCAGCTCTGCTTACCCGCCCACTCACCATAACCCTTAATTCCTTTACTGTTCAAAAATTTATCTAGCTTTGCCTTAAAAACTTTCAGCGAGGTAGCTTCAACCACTTCACCGGGCAGGGAATTCCACAGATTCACAACCCTTTGGGTGAAGAAGTTCCCCCTGACCTCAGTCCTACATCTGCTTCCCTTTATTTTGAGGCGATGCCCTCTAGTCCTAGTTTCACCTGCTAGCGGAAACAACCTCCCTGCCTCCACCTTATCCATTCCCTTCATAATCTTATATGTTTCTATAATATCTCCCCTCATTCTTTATAAAGTGTGAGCCAGGATGCCAAGCAGGATGGAACCCATAATTTTGGGCTCATGAGCTCCTAAGCAGCAATGACTGATCCCTTTCCCCCTGCTTTCATAAGACTTCCCCTCCCCCATAGCCCACTCACTGAGGCTCACAAAAATTTTCAAGCCTCAATTTAAGGTCACAGCGGCAAAATGTTTGGGGTGCTCTTTTTGAATATCTATTGATGTTTAATTACCGTAGTCCCAGAGGACCATAAGTCTGCTCTCCTATTAGAGAGAGATAACTGGTAGTGGCTTAACCTGAGCCTCACCATGTCTCAGGCGAGGGGAGAGGTTGAACCTTTAATGTTTAATAACTGTTTTATGTTTCAGGCAAATATTTACAGTAGGCAATGTTTTCTGGGTTAAGGCTTGCAATTCGATGTTTTAACATCATTCTATAAACCAGAAAATTCCAAAACCCAGAAAGGACTTTGAGCCTAAGCATTCTGAACATGACAGGATACCACATATTACATATGCAGTGACTATTACAGGATGTCATAATTGCTGAATGAGCAATTCGCGGGGTAGGGCCCAACCACAATCCTAACAACTGTCTCCATCTTCCATCCTCTCACCATTTCCAATAAACATGTGGCTTTTGCTTTTTATTCCCCTTGGCCTGATTGGCATGAACATCTCATACCCATACACGCCCTTAACATGTCGCATGCTTCATCATCTAGACTCAGGAAAGTGGGACAAATGTCTGCTTCAGACTTCGATTGTGTTAATACGTCACCACAGTCAATGGCACACATGAGATAACAAGGTTTAGAGCTGGATGAACACAGCAGGCCAAGCAGCATCAGAGGAGCAGGAAAGCTAACGTTTCGGGTCTGGACCTTTCTTCATAACATTAGCTACAAACACGAAATTGTCAATACCGTTTTTTCATTACAGTAAATAGGTCTTCTTACATATGCAAAGCAGCTTATAACAATCAGTTAGAGTGGATGGCTGACCTGGATGTGTAAAATGACTTATTCTACTAGTCTGGATTGTTAGGGGCCATCTGGATGATCCGTGATGTGTATTTAGTGTGTGCAGTTTAATCGCAGTTATTAATAGCACTCATTAACTGAATGCCAAAGCAGCAGACTGCAAACTTCATCTGATGATTGACTCGTGATCTAGAAAATGACAGCCATCTGCAAACACTGCACAAACACTGCAATCCTCTCAGTCTCCCAGCTTTGGAGACCACGCCTAATGGAATGTACATTATATAGCCCTCTCAGTGGGAGCTTATCATAAATAGGTTTAAATGGTCTTGGTAGGTGGATTCAAGTGGAGCCAGTCAAGGGTTGAGAGCTATTGTAGATTTACAAACATCTTTTTCATTATCATACGAGAAGACGGTGTAGCTGACCTCACTGAAATATGGAAATTAACACAACAAATGGTGGATCGGTGAAACAACATGACTTTTCAAAATAAAAGAGGGTTTAGTAACCCCAAACATCAATACATCATGCTGGTCCAATGTTAGTTATGTTATATCAGTGAATGTAGCATACGTTATGGGCCGTATTACAGAATTTGGTCTGACATAGTAACCTGGATGATCAGCCATGATCAGAGCAGGTTCAAAGGGCTGAATGGCCTACCCTGATCCTGTTTTCCATCTACAAAGATGTTTTGATGCTGCTTGAACCAAACAACAATGTAAACCACAACTTACAATGAGCTTCTATAACTTGCTTCTTTTTAAAGTGTAGCAAACAGAAAAAGATGCAGTCTTATAACACACTTTGACTTGTAGGAACAGTTTCCAGTTATGAGTGCTCTCTAAACATTTCATGATTTTAAGCAAATCCATCAAACTTCCTCCTTGTCTTCTCTGCAAAGAAAAGAACTCTATCTTCTCCAGTACTTCCATGTGAATGGAACACCTCATCCCTGTTGGGAGTAAATCTCTCCCGTACCCTTTCCGAATCCTTTGCATTTTCCCTGAAGTGCAACGCCTGGAATTGGGCACAATACTGGGACCATGCTATGAAGGTTTAGTATAACTTCCTTGCTTTTAGTGTATGCCTCTTTGTTACTATTTTGTTGACCTTTCTGCAACTTTCAAAATTTCAGCATAAACATATCAAGGTCTTTCATGTCCTGAACCCCATTTAAAATTATACAGTTTATTAGATATTATCCCCCCTCATTCTTCTGATCAAACTGCATCACCTCACACTTTTCTACACTGAAATGCATATGCTATGTGTCCTCCCATCCCACCAACCAGTCTGTTCTCTTTATGCCCATTAAGATTTTCATTACTGTTTCAAAATTTGACTCAATACCCTGCTCTCTCTTGCATTCTCATAGTTGCTGCGTCTGCTGTTTCCAGGCAGGCTTGTGTCTTTCTCCCACTCTCTCACTTTTATCCTCTGCTACAGTAACTGTTGTCTCCATGCTCTTTTCCCTCATTCGCTATCTCTTTCTCCTCCTTCACTTCTGGTATCTCCAATCAAGCCCACCTGATAGAACAGATGAGAATACAGCGCAGGATCAAAATGACGACAAGACTTTGTAAAAAGCAACAGTTGGAATAGATTTTGAGAGCTGTTTGCAGTTTTGCGCATCACAGGGCAGAAAGTTCATTAAACTCCCAAACAGTAAATATTCAGCAAGTAAATATCGCAGGTCAGAAATCACATGACACCAGATTATAGCCTAACAGGTTTATTTGAAATCACAAACTTTCGTCAATGAGGTGACGATGAAGCAGCGCTCCCAAAAGCTTGTGATTTCAAATAAACCTGTTGGATTATAACCTGGTGTCACGTGACTTTTAATGTTGTCCACCCCAGCCCAACACTGGCGTCTCCACGTCATAAATATCACAGGTGAGACCTGTTGTTACAATGAGAGGTTTGAGATACTGGAATTATTTTTACTGGATCAGAGGGAACTGAGAATGATTTTACAATTATTTAGGATTTGACAAAATGGGTAAAAAATGCTGTAATCTGATCAGAGATTCAAAGATCGAGAGTTACCTGCACTAGGGTGAGTATCTGAAAGTGGAAATCCTTATGGTCCCACAGGGCTATAGGCTGCTCCCTCAGGAGAGACAGACAACTGGAGTTGAAACTGAGAGTCAACGCTCCTCAGGCAAGGGGTGAGGTTGAGGAGGCAGGACCTTCACACTGGCCTCAGCAGGTACAAGAGTTGTATGCAAACTGTCACTGATACTCTACATCAGAGACCAATTGTCTCTCCAACTGCACAAACCTGCCCTACCCCCATGAAAACCTGAGACTGATGAATAGTGGTAGATCATTTTGTCTCTGATGCCTCTCTGCCCTGTATTTCAACTCCATTCACTTGGCTTGATTCCACATCCCTTAGTAACAAATATCTTACAATTCCATGGCTTGAAAGTTTTACGTGATCTAGGGACATCAGTTTATTGATGCTGTAAGTTCCAGATTACAACTACCCTGTGTGTCCTATTTCTTATGTTTCTTGAAGTCACTTCTGAATAGTGTGACTCCAATGTTTCTTTTGGGCAGAAGAAAGAGTACCTTGCGATCTGTCTAGTAAATATGCTAATCATCTCAGACAGCTCAATTAGATCAGTACTTAATATTCCATAATCAAGGAAGTATAAGCTCTGGGGGGTAGGGGGGTGGCGTTGGTGGCGATGGCCTAATGGGATTATTGATAGACAATTCATCCTACGTAATGTTCTGGGGACTTAGATTGAAATACTGCCATGGTAGATGACGCAATTTGAATTCAACGAAAAATTCCTGAAATTAAGAGTCGAATAGGACCATGGCTCAATTACTGGGGGGGAGAAAAACCACTTCTGATTCACTAATACCCTTTAGGGAAGGAACTCTGCCATCCTCACCTGGTCTGGTCTACATGTGGCTCCAGACCCTCAGCAAAGTGGTTGACTCTTAACTGCCCTCTGGGCAGTTAGGAATGGGCAATAATTGCTGGCCTACCCAGGGATGCCTGCATCCCTTAAATGAATAAAAAATATTCTAGTGAACCTGCATTCCCATATGAGACCAAAAGATCCCTGAGGTGGGGTGCCCAGAACTGAAAGAAATACTCCAAAAGCAGTGTAATTAGACTTTTATCCAACTGTAGCAAAACATCCAGCCATTTCTGTTCCTGTGCTGCATCCCTGCACTGGTTAAAGGAGCGGAGATAGGGAATGCTTACAGTATCAATGGACACAATGCCACAGGCTACCTGCATCTGTAATGAACACTGATTTCCCTGTATGAGTACTAAACGTGGCCTTTGTTGGTGGATTCATTATTTTCTGACACACTTCTTCAAAGTTGTGTAGTATTAGTTAATGAACGTGTCAATCAACACCACTTTGCTGCTCCATAGAAATGTTCCGTATACCATTTGTGGATGACTGCTGTGCTGTTCCCCACTCTGCACCAGATTTGCAAACTATTCTCAATTTCTTCAATTCTGCAAGTAAGAAGTATGACCTGTCCTTGAAATTTGCCAAACCAAAATTCATGCATCAATCTAGACCTGTTTACTCAAACATTCCACCTTGAATAATATTGAAGGACAGACTCTGCAGTGTGTTAAGTACTTTCCATACTGTGGCAGCCAACTCTCTCAAATGGCCACGATTAATAAGCTCCAATGTCGCATCAACTAGTTTAGCATTCTACAAATAAACCTTTGATGACAAAGAACTTCAAAAGTCAGCAAGAGTCCCAATGCACGGAGCAATTGTTGTCACCTTGCTCCTGTATTACAGTCAGACCTGGATTGTGCATCTGAAATGTATAAGAGCATGAGAGAAATTCAACCAGCAATTCATTTGCCACACCGTCTGGGTTCAATAGGAGGACTGGATAAGCAGCATTAGTATCCTTCTTGAAGCCAGTGCCGGAAACTTCAGGGAAAAACTGCTACAAAATCCATTTGATGGACTGGACACTGTTCAGATGATCAGAAAGCATCTCTTGCACCAGATCTGTTTTCTCAACTGGCCAAGATTCCAGTGGGAGGGGTGGAGGGGGAATGAAGAAAACACTTCAGAGATACACTGAAACTTTCCTTGAAGTGCTGCAGCTTTGACATTAATGAATGAGAGGCGTCTCCTATCAGTCATTCAAACTGGAGAAACTTATCCATCAAGCTGCATCATGGTTTGAGTCCAGATGTCTTAATGATGAGGCAGATAATGAAAAAAAAGGAAGCAAATCTCTCATTTCCTGCTCCATATTCCCAGAGATCTGCATTGGACAGTCAGTCTGTTTAGTTAATACAGAAACTTGTGATCCTGAGTAGACATTATTCATAAAATAAGGGACCAGCCAACAACAGCCATTCCATACCTACTTCTATCAGGAATGCCTTTACCATTTAGTTAATTTTAGTCTACTTCCTACTAAAATAATTCATTTCACACTCCTCTATATTAAATTCCAGTTCCAATAATCTGTTCACAGTATCCACTCTTGTTTGTATGGTGGACACTTATAATTTCTTTCAGCCCTTCTCTATGAGGGGATAAGTCACTGAACTCCTGCGGTGTGAGTGTCAGGTTGAAAGTAGGGCAGTAAAATTCTGTATCATCACAGAACTCATCTGTTGACCATGTATCAAGCAGGACCAGCATGACTTCTTCATCAGGAGTGCTGACTGCCTCTTTTACTAATTCCACAGCTACACCATTTCTAATACTTTCAAAGCAACAATATATGTGCTGTAGCTTAACACAAATGTTGAGCTAACAATGGGTGTTCTACTGAATGTTAGCCTTTAGATTTTACTGGGTAGCTGTTCCTCTTGCTCTGTTACAGGAGCAGATGGCACATTATGAGAAAACGAGCATACTTATCCATTTTGGTGCTGACATTAATCGCTTCATTATAAGCTTGTGCATAATCAGTGTGTGGAAATGTTCAGATAGTACATAGAGCAGTTCAGGATTTTGAATAACACCAGACCAGGCATCATATCTGTATAAAAGTTTATGAAAAGATCTATTTTGGCCTCCTTCTAGCAGAGTGCTATATTCTCCTGGTTAGTTTTGTCTTTAGGCAGAGACGTAACAAGAATCAAAATCAAACCAGCATCCTGAAATACATTTTCTTGACCATCGTACAATATATAAAGCAATTTTCATGTCTTTGGTATTTTTGAAGTTTTGTGCAGTAGGTTTGTAATTCAAACATTATAAAATGGGAACAGAAATTTCACAAAACTGTTCTGCCATTCAGTGAAGTTGTGGCTTAGCTTCACTTCAACTCTACTTAGTTTCTTTGCTTCACATCTTTTGATTATCCTCTAAAAATATATAGTTATTTCAATCTTGAAAATTCCAACTGATCTTCCATCTTCAACCTTTTTGGGGAAGGTGAGTGTTGCATTTTCACTGCACTTTCGGTGTAACGGGTTTTCCTGATTCACACAGGAATGGCTGTTTTAATATTAAAGTTGCATTTTCTTACCCAAGTACTCAAGAATTGGAAACAGGAGTAGGTTCAGCCCATTGACCCTGTTCCACCATTCCATAAAATCATGTCTGATCTGATTTTGTTCTCAACACTGTTGTCCTGTTTGCCCTCTGTTGCCATTGTCTGCCTTGTCAATTACCAATCTAGCTCAGCCTTGAATAAAATCAGTGAGAGCTTCACTCCACAGCTTTCTAAGGAAGTGAATTCCACAGACAAATGATCCTCTGAGAGAAAAACATCCTTATCTCAGTCTTGAATGGGAGACCCCTGTGTTGCCTAATTCTGGATTCTTTCACAAGGGTAAACATCAAGATTCCTCAGGATCTTACATATTTCAATAAGATCACCTCTCATTGTTTTAAATTCTAATAGGTATAGGCCCAACCAGTTCACTATTTTTTCCTTTGGCACAAAGTACCTGTTCAATGCTTCCAGCATTTCCTTGTTACTTATTAATCATTCCATAGTCTAACAGACTAAGGGTCTAATGCACACTTTAGCTATTCCTTTCCAGTTTAGATACTTTTAGGAACTCTTACTAATTTGTTCTAGAGTTCCCTATCCCTAAAGTGGTTACTGTATTGAATTCATTATCATGTGAAACACCTTGATTAGATTACCGCTCAAGGGAATACAAACTAAGATCTTTTTATCGTTCATGAGATGCGGACTTCCTGACTGGGCCAGTATTTAGTGCTCATCCCCATTTTCCCAAGTGTCAATCAGCTTGCTATGGGTCTGGGGTCATATGTAGGTCAGACCAGGTAAGGACAACAGATTTTCTTCCGTAAAGGACACTAGCGAACCAGGTGGCTTTTTACAACAATCAGCAACAGCAACAAAATTTCCATTCGGCTAGCTTTTTATTCAGTTTTTTTTTACTGATTTCAAAATTCACCATCTGTTACAGTGGGACTGAAGTTAATGTCCACAGAGCATTGGTTTGATGTTCTTGATTACTGTTCCCGTGCATTACTACTGCACCACCATCTTCCTCAATTGAACCTACCTTCACCACATTTTGGGCAGTGCATTCCATATCCTAACTATTTGCTAAGTGAAAAAGTTTTTCCTCACTTCACCCTTGCTTTTTTGTCTGCAGAACACTTCATATCTATGCCCCCTTTTGTTCCTTTTACGAGAGGGAACTGTTTCTCCCCAAACATTCAATCCAGCCTCGACATGATTTTGGAAACCTCTGTCAGATCACCTCTCAGCCTTCTTCTCACCAACAAAAACAATCTACAATTCTTCAATCTAGCCTCATAACTGAGGTGCCTCATTCCTGAACCACTTTAGTAAACTGCTTATGCACTCTCTCCAATGCATTCACTTCCTTCCTATGATGTGGTGCCCCGAACTGTTCACAATACTCCTGCTGAGATCTAATAAGTGCCTTATGTTGAGTCTCTTAGTCAGTGTTGTAAATGTACTAAAATACCCCACAGTTATAGAGCCAGACAGCACAGGAACAGACTCTTAAGTCCAACTCGTCAATGTTCCCAAACTAAACTAGTTCCACCTGCCTGCTCCAGGACCATATCCCTCCAAACCTTTCCTATTTACGTACTTATCCAAATGTCTTTTAAATTTTGTAATTGTACCTACATCCACTACTTCCTCAGGAAGTTTGTTCCACGTGTGAACCCCCCCACCATGTAAAAGATTTTCCCCTCTTGTATTTGTTAAATCTCTCTCCTCTCACCTTAAAAAAGTGCCCCCTAGACTTGAAATTCCCCATCTTAGGGAAAAGACCTTTGCTTTTGGTATGCATTGATGGTTGCAGGGGAGTTGTTCACTATTGCTTGAATGTTTATGTGCATTTCTGGTGTTGTATTTGCCAATCTGTGGGTCATGACTGAACTTGAAGGCTCAGTTAACCCTCCTGTCTATGAATTATGTAAGACGTTGTCTGAGAGTAATCCCTGCAACAGTAATTGAAATATCGTAAATGAGCTGAAAGATCTGTCACGACTCTGCCAAACAACACTCTGAATTAGATACCTACTTGGGCAGTGCGCAGCTTTACGAGGGCACATCACTCTCTGACCTGGAGTAACAGGCTCCACCACCACTCATCTAACACATCCACGACTCTTACACCTGCCTAAAATCACCTTTTTTCTAAATTCGTTCTCAGGATGAGGGCATCACTGCTCAGCAGGATTTATTGCCCATCCCTAATTCAGTTCATCCAGTTCAGAGTCAATGTCATTGCTGTGGGTCTGAAATCACATGTAGGTCGGACCAGGTAAGGATAGCAGATTTCCTTCCCTAAAGGACATGAGTGAACCAGATGGATTTTTCCAACAATTGACAATGGATTCACGGTCATCATTAGATGCTTAATTCCAGATATTTTATTGAATTCAAATTCCACCATCTGCCATGGTGGGATTTGAACCCGGGTCCCCAGAATGTTATCTGGATTAAAAGTCCAGCGATAATACCAGTAGGCCATCACCTCCCCTTTTATGTGCCCCACTCAACTGCAAACCTTCCCCGCTCCCCCCACACCCAGTCACCCTTTGCCAGCTCAGTAGTTCCACACAAGAGTTCATTCTCTTCCTTCCCTTCTGTAGAGTTGAAAGCGTTCAGATACAAAGAGAGATAAGAGAGATATAGAGCTGCTCGAAGCTGACAGACACACGCCACCATTTAATTATTATGAACCTGGTGCCACAAGATTCCTGTCTGCTGCTGACTTTATCTGGTGGGGTGGAGGGGAGCGTCAGACTTCATTGAAAACTGTGTCATGTTTATGTCGATTCATAGCAGGTAGGTACAAACCCACCATAGACCAGTTTAACTTTCCTTAAGGTGCAAACTCTCTGTATCTCAACCTGCCTGCTGTGCACACATTGGCTGCAACATTTCCTTCATTATAACAGCAACCACAGTTGGAATAAGCTACTTCATTGACTGAGATATTCTGATGTCATGAAAGGCATTATATAAATGTCAATCTTTCTTCACTTCATTTCCATATTTTCATTTAGAATAAGACTATTCTATTTACAGTTAAATTTGTCTGTTCGCAAAATAACTGGGCAATAGCCGGTTTCATATTTGAATCAATATTACCTGTTTTCCAGTGTCATCTAAAGTCAAAATTATCCGTCTGATCTTCTTAAAAAAGCTCAGGGACTGAAAAAGGCGAAAGCTCCCATGTAATGTTGAATGTATGACTGGTTGAGGTAATTTCAAAGTGAGCCAATTCTCTGATGGTCTGGCCAATGTCCTTCTCTGTGACATTCGCACACACACACAGTGGAACAGGTAATTTCAAGGACAATCATTTACATGCAGGCGGCAGTCTATTAAACTGATAACTAAGTGATAGTGCAGTTCAGTGTAGCAGCACCAAGGCATTGGGAATTAATTGACTGGAGCCAAATTGGCGAAGGTTAGATTTAGCTTTCCTTTCCTATTTGCCTTTCGAATTAGAGGAAGACAAAAAGATTTCTGTGGTCTGCTGTTGTGTTTTGTTTAACCATTAATAAGCCCACCTGTCCACCATCAACAAGACGATGGAATAGTCTCCACTTGCCTAGGTGGGTGCAGCCAAAAAACCCCAAGAAGCTCAACACTGTCCAGGAAAGTACCTTCACCACATGAGCAACAGCAACTAAGGGAGATAGATCATGAATACTATCTCAAGGATAGTAGTTAAGGATGTGCAAGAGATACTAAACTTGCCAGTGGTGCCCCCAGATCCCCTGAAAGAATTAATAGAAATGACTGGACACATATGAGGGAGTGAAAGAAGCAGAAGGTGAAGTGAAATCAATTTCAAGGGAGATAACAACAAGCTGAGAAGCAAAGGAGAGAGAAAGAGAGCATGAACAAACTGTAAAAAGATAAACAAGTGTGGCAAAGCAATAAAGGACCAGAGGAAAATAAGCAGACTTACATAAAATCTGAACAGAAGATGCATAAGAACAAAAATACTGGGAAAGATAGGAATTTGACAGAATTGAAATGAAAGTCGACAACAAGAATAGTGGACAAGTTTGTAATTCTATAAGCTAAGTATTTCAGCTGGTGGAGACTGCCTTGAAAAAACCTCGGGGAGACAGAAAATATATTACTTATGAACAGTTAATGAGTTGTGCAACAAAACCTATTAAAATGAATTTAAAATTCTGTTGTTTAGTGCAATGAGGTAATTTTCTGTAACTTTCAAAATTCTTGTTTGTGACTTGTGGATTTCCTTAACTTCAGTTGGCAGTTAGGGTAAGCACGGGGTTGAAAGTGAAGAATAAATCCAGAGATTGTAGATATAAATGCTAAATTATCGGGCTCAATCTTTTTTTTTGGGCTAAGTATAAGTCATGTTGAGTTTGATAGAGTGATTCTCACTGCAAGGCTGAGTGATGTTTCTCGCTGTATCATTCCAAACTTGCACTGATGGTCTGGCCAACGTCCTTCTCTGTGACATTCGCACACACACACAGTGGAACAGGCAATTTCAAGGACAATCATTTACATGCAGGCAACAGTATATTAAACTGATAACTAAGTGATAGTGCAGTTCAGTGTAGCAGCATCAAGGCATTGGGAATTAATTGACTGGAGCCAAATTGGCAAGGGTTAGATTTAGCTTTTCTTTCCCGTTTGCCTTTCTAATTAGAAGGAGACAAAAAGATTTTATGGTCTGCTCTTTTGTTTTATTTTAGCATTAATAAGTGATGTGGTACACTGAAGCAGGTCACGGTTGAGGAATTCTGTGGTAAGTAACTCACCTCTGCCTTCCCAATTCACCATCAGGTGACTTCGGCTTTTGCGATCAATATCACATCCTTTGTCTGTCCCACCCTTACATACCCCATTCCTGGAGCAGTTCACCACTCATTGGACATCCTAGGATTGATGGGCATCGCTGGCACCAGCGCCATGTTTACAAGTCTGTTGTGCAGCCAGACAAACGATGCCAGTGCAGAGTTCCTGACATTTGCCGTGGATTAGGCAGACAGGGGAGAATCATCACCCCATTTTGAGGCCATGTTCCTACTGGATGCGATGGTAGACAGACCCAGAGTTTCCCTTCCCCTCGGAGTGACAGTGAAGGCCACAACACCAGAACATGCCAGTCTGGTCCTCTCCTACTGCAGCCACCTCCTACCAAAGCTCATGCTCTAGCATTCTCACTAATACCTGTAACATCCTACAGACTTTCCCTCACCCACCCTAACCCATGATAACACTAATCCAGCATGTCATCAGTGCTGTCCATTCACTCACGTGGGACACATCCCGATCTGCACTAACCATCATATCTGCATTACCCACTGTTATCTCCCGTAATACCTGCCTCTCTCCCGTTCCAGAAGCAAAACAGTACACGATAGGGCTGAAATAATCATGCAGCTCCTCACGCCTTATCTACAGAGTATCCTGACTCTGACTGCCCTAAGCAAGACCTGGACTGGTACTGAAAACTGCCTTTGACTTACTGTGCCAGAATCCCCTGGGTGAATCCCCTATTAACAACCATGTCTTTATGTCTGCATTTGTTAAGTTTGCGCTAAAGATATTAATAACGTGATTCTGATATATCTAGATGAGGTGGCCTGCAGAAAAGGTAAGGCAAGGCAATGCAGGGCAGGGATAGGGTCAGAGTGCGTGCGCACTATGTCAGGGAGATGTAGCTTGGTCCAGTTCATGGTTGGATGCATGTCCTGAGCACTGCAGCATTGCAATAGAACATAGAACAAAGAACAGTACAGCGCAGAACAGGCCCTTTGGCCCCCGATGTTGCGCCGACCTGTGAACTAATCTAAGCCCATCCCCCTACACTATCCCATCATCATCCATATGCTTATCCAAGGACTGTTTAAATGCCCCTAATGTGGTTGAGTTAACTACATTGGCAGGCAGGGCATTCCACGCCCTTACCACTCTCTGAGTAAAGAACCTGCTTCTGACATCTGTCTTAAATCTATCACCCCTCAATTTGCAGCTATGCCCCCTCGTACAAGTTGACGTCATCATCCTCGGAAAAAGACTCTCACTGTCCACCCTATCTAATCCTCTGATCATCTTGTATGTCTCTATTAAGTCCCCTCTTAGCCTTCTTCTCTCCAATGAGAACAGACCCAAGTCCCTCAGCCTTTCCTCATAAGACCTTCGCTCCAGACCAGGCAACATCCTGGTAAATCTCCTCTGCACCTTTTCCAATGCTTCCACAATCTTCCTGCAATGGGGCGACCAGAACTGCACGCAATATTTCAAGTGAGGCCGCACTAGCATTTTGTACAGTTGCAGCATGACATCACGGCTCTGGAACTCAATCCCTCTACCAATGAAACCAAACACATCGTATGCCTTCTTAACAGCACTATCAACCTGGGTGGCAACTTTCAGGGATCTATGTACCTGGACACCAAGATCCCTCTGCACAGCCACACTACCAAGAATCTTTCCATTGACCCAGTATTCTGCCTTCCTATTATTCTTCCCAAAGTGAATCACCTCATTTATTTGCATTGAACTCCATTTGCCACCTTTCAGCCCAATTCTGCAGTTTATCTAAGTCTCCCTGCAACCTGCAACATTCTTCCACACTGTCCACCACTCCACCGACTTAAGTGTCATCTGTAAACTTACTAACACATCCACCTATGCCTGCTTCCAAGTCATGTATAAAAATGACAAACAGCAGTGGTCCCAAAACAGATCCTTGTGGCACACCACTAGTAACCGGACTCCAGGCTGAATATTTTCCATCAACCACCACTCGTTGCCTTCTTTCAGAAAGCCAGTTTCTAATCCAAACTGCTAAATCTCCCTCAATCCCATGCATCCGCATTTTCTCCAATAGCCTACCATGTGGAGCCTTATCAAAGGCTTTACTGAAGTCCATGTACACCACATCAACTGCCCTACCCTCATCCATATGCTTGGTCACGTTCTCAAAAAACTCAATGAGGTTTGTGAGACACGACCTGCCCTTGACGAATCCATGTTGAATATCTCCAATCAAATTGTTGCTTGCTAGATGATTATAAATCCTATCTCTTATAATCCTTTCCAAAACTTTTCCTACAACAGATGTAAGGCTCACTGGTCTGTAATTACCTGGGTCATCTCTACTGCCCTTCTTGAACAAGGGCACAACATTTGCAATCCTCCAGTCCTCTGGTACTAAACCTGTAGACAATGACGACTCAAAGATCAAGGCTAAAGGCTCCGCCATCTCCACCCGAGCTTCCCAGAGAATCCTTGGAAAAATCCCATCCGGCCCAGGGGATTTATCTACCTTCACACCTTCTAGGATTGATAACACCTCCTCCTTACTAACCTCAATCCTTTCAAGTCTAATAGCCCGTATCTCAGACTTCTCCTCTACAATATTCTCCTTTTCCCGAGTGAAAACACATGAGAAATATTTGTTTAGCACCTCTCTGATCTCTGCAGGGTCCACATACAACTTCCCACTTCTGTCTTTGACTGACCCAATTCTTACCCTAGTCATCCTTTTATTCCCCACATACCTATAGAAAGCTTTCGGGTTCTCTTTTATTCTACCTGCTAGTGACTGCTCATGTCCCCTCCTTGCTCTTCTTAACTCTCTCTTTAAATCATTCCTCGCTAATCTGTAACTCTCCATCGCCTCATCTGAACCATCTCGTCTCAATGTCACATAAGCCTCCCTCTTCCGCTTAACAAGAGATACAATTTCTTTTGTAAACCAAGGTTCCCTTACCTTATCACTTCCTCCTTGCCTGACAGGGACATACCTATCGAGGACACGCAATATCTGTTCCTTAAACCAGCTCCACATTTCGATTGTCCCCATCCCCTGCATTTTGCTACCCCATTCTATCCCTCCTAAGTCTTGCCTAATCGCATTATAATTGCCCTTCCCCCATCTATAGCTCTTGCCCAGTGGTATGTTCCTGTCCCTTTCCATTGCTAAACTAAACATAACCGAATTATGGTCACTCTCTCCAAAGTGCTCACCTACCACTAAATCAAACACCTGGCCTGGTTCATTACCAAGTACCAGATCCAGTGTTTTCATGAAGGAATGAAGGAAAAGGATGGCAAAATTCAGGAACTTTGGATGACAAGAAATTATGAGCTTAGTCAAAAAGATAAAAGAGGCAGATAAAAGGTCTCTTTGTAATTGTAATTTTGTTAATTTTCCTCAGTCTCTTCCACCTCCTGATTTATGGCTACTACTGAAATGTTTTATTATCTTTTGTGAAGAGGGAAGAAAAATATTTGTTCATTGGTGGTTGATTTTAACTTTCTCTACATTGGCTGAGACTCACAGAATGCCAGGGGCTTGGATGGGGCAACTTTTTCAGGTACGTCCAGGATGGTATTTTTAGAAATAATCTATAAATAGCCCAACCAGGGAAGGTGTCATACTAGACCGGGTACTGGGGAATGAGCCTGGTCAGGTGATCGAAGTTTCAGTGGAAGACCATTTCAGGAGCAGTGAGCATAATTCTCTAAATTTTAAGTTACTTATGGATAAAGTGAGGAGTAGTCCTAGGATGAAAGTACTAAACAGGGGGAAAGCTAACTACCACAATATTAGACGGGAACTGGGGAATGTAGACAGAGGGTGGCTGTTTGAGGGCCAAGCCACATTTGGCATGTGGGAACCTTTTAAAAGCCATTTGATTAGAATTCAGGACCGGCATGTTTCTGTGAAAATGAAGGATTGCAAGATTCAGGAACTTTGGATGATAAGAGAAATTGAGAGCTTAATCAAAAAGAAAAAGGAGGCAATCATAATGTTTCGGAAACTAAAAGCAGACAGAGAACTTGAAGAATACAACAACATTTAAAAAGCCTCTGGATGGGTATATGAATAGGAAGGGTTTAGAGAGATATGGGCCAAATGCTGCCAAATGGGATTAGATTAATTTAGGATATCTGGTCGGCATGGAAGAGTTGGACCGAAGGGTCTGTTTCTGCGCTGTACATCTCTATGATTCTATGACTTTACAATACAAAGATAGCAGGAAAGAACTCAAAGGACTTACGAGGGCTAATAGGGGCCTTGAAATGCCTTTTGCAAACAGAATTAAGGAACATCCCAAAGTATTTTATACATAAATATGGAACAAGACAATAACTAGGAAAAGAGTAAGTTCACTCAAGGTCAAAACAGGAAATTTAAGTGTAGAGCCGGAGGAAGTGGGTGAGCATCTTAATGAGTACACGTAGTTTTCCTATAACGCAATAGTTGCGTTTTTGCATGACCTCAGGCTATAGAAAATTCTGCTATAGGGAAATCACTATAGAAAATCGCTATACTGTACAGCAGAAAGTTTGTGTTATCCAAACAGAATCCACTATTTATCAATCGGATCACAGCCAATTTGCATTAATGAAACGTGCATTATAGCAGAACTACCTATACTTTGCATCGGTATGTACAAGGGAGAAGGACATGGTAGATGGTGAGTCTCAGGAGGCACATGTTGATATTCTGGGCATGTCATTATAAAAAGGGGGAAGGTGTTGGATAGTTTGAAATGAATTAAGATAGACAAGTGCCCAGGACCAGATGGGATCTATCCTAGAATGCTAAGGGAGGCAGGTGAGGAAATTGCTGGGGCCTTGTACAAAATCTTTGTATCCTCTTTAGTCACAGGAGAGAACCAGAGGACTGGAGAGTAGCCAGTGTTGTTCCATTGTTGAAGAAGGGCAACAGGGATAATCTGGAAAATTATATGTCTGTGAGCCTTGAATCAGTGGTAGGGAAATTATTGGAGGAGATACTTAGGGACAGGATTTAATCATATTTGGAAAAGTATAGGCTTACTAGTGTCAGGCAACATGGCTTTGCTTGGGGGAGGTCGTATTTCACAAACTTGATTGAGTTTTTTGAGGACATTTTTTGACAAAAATGATTAATGAAGGCAGGGTAGTAGGTGTTGTCAATATGGACTTTAGCAAGGCCTTTGACAATGTCCCTCATTGCAGGCTGATACAAAAGGTGAAGTCACATGGGATCTGTGGTGAGCTGGTAAAATGGATGCAGAACTGGCTTGGTCATAAAAGGCAGAGAGTAACTGAGAAAGAGTGATTTTCTGATTAGAGATCTGTGTGCAGTGATGTTCTACAAGGATCAGTTCTGGGATCCTTGTTGTTTGTAATATATATAGATGATTTGGAAGAGAATGTAGGTGACCCAATTAGTAAATTTGTAGATGACATAAAGGTCAAGGAGCTGCGGATAGTGGGGGGATTGCCAGAGGATACAGCAGGATATAGATAAGCAGGAGACTTCAGAGAAATCTAATTCAGTTAGTTAAAAAATTTTCACTCAGTAAGTAGTTAGGGGACAGAATCTACTGCTGTGAAGTGTGGTCAAGGCAGGTGTGATTGAAGCAGTCGAGAAGGTATTGTTGATTTGAATGGAAAAATTGTGTAGGGTTACAGGGAGAAGGCAGGCAATTGGCATTAAAGCAAGAATGTTCAGAAAGCTGGTGCAGGCACAATGGGCTGAATGGCCTCCTTCTGGGCCTATGATAAAACATCTTCAATAACTTCTCATCTACAAAGTCGTACTTCCATTGCATGATCTTTTTGGTTGAAAAGTAAAGTTTTGAGGCATAGGTTTTCTGTAATTCCAATGCACCACTATATTTTAAGTGGATTACATAAATGATCTGGAGGAAGGTATAGATGGTCTGATTAGCAAGTTTGCAGGTGACACTAAGATTGGTAGAGTAGCAGATAGTGAAGCGGACTGTCGGAGAATGCAGCAGAATATAGATAGATTGGAGAATTGGGCAGAGAAATGGCAGATGGAGTTCAATCCAGGAAAATGTGAAGTGATGCATTTTGGAAGATCCAATTCAAGAGCGAACTATACAGTAAATGGAAAAGCCCTGGGGAAAATTGCTACACAGAGAGATCTGGGTGTTCAGGTCCATTATACCCTGAAGGTGGCAATGCAGGTCGATAGAGTGGTCAAGAAGGCATACGGCATGCTTTCCTTCATCGGATGGGGTATTGAGTACAAGAGTTGGCAGGTCATGTTACAGTTGTATAGGACTTTGGTTCGACCACATTTAGCATACTGCATACAGTTCTGATCGCCACATTACCAAAAGGATGTGGATGTTTTGGAGAGAGTGCAGAGGAGGTTCACCAGGACGTTGCCTGGTATGGAGGGCGCTAGCTATGAAGAGAGGTTGAATAGACTAGGATTATTTACATTAGAAAGATGGAGGTTGAGGGGGGACCTGATTGAGGTCTACAAAATCATGAGAGGCATAGACAGGGTGGATAGCAAGAAGCTTTTTCCCAGAGTGGGTGACTCAATTACTAGGGGTCACGATTTCAAGGTGAGAGGGGAAGTGTTTAAGGGAGATATGCGTGGAAAGTTCTTTACGCAGAGGGTGGTGGGTGCCTGGATGGCATTGCCAGCGGAGGTGGTAGAGGCGGGCACGATAGCGTCATTTAAGATGTATCTAGACAGATACATGAATGGGCAGGGAGCAGAGGGAGACAGATCCTTGGAAAATAGGTGACAGGTTTAGATAGAAGATCAGGATCAGCGCAGCCTTGGAGGGCCGAAGGGCCTGTTCCTGTGCTGTAATTTTCTTTGTTCTTTGTTTGTTTTACTGTTAATGTTACAATTGAATGATGGCTACTTCCTACCGCATAGAGCATTCCTATCGCTACAAAATGGACAAACAAATATTAG
Organism: Ginglymostoma cirratum; assembly: GCA_024137785.1. Classification (NCBI taxonomy): domain Eukaryota; kingdom Metazoa; phylum Chordata; class Chondrichthyes; order Orectolobiformes; family Ginglymostomatidae; genus Ginglymostoma; species Ginglymostoma cirratum. Next base: position 22,521,041 of record JAHRHZ010000033.1, on the reverse strand, counting down.
AGGAGAGTGCTGGTTAAGAGTCTATAATGAGGGTCTGTATCCAGCATTAAGGAACTCTGCAGTTAAATCACATATTGAGATATTTTAAGAGATAAAAGGAACTGCAGATGCTGGA
>JAHRHZ010000033.1:22485171-22520526 GCA_024137785.1 Ginglymostoma cirratum | reverse complement strand
AAATCATTTCTGATGAAGGGTCTAGGCCCGAAACGTCAAGCTTTCCTGCTCCTATGATGCTGCTTGGCCTGCTGTATTCATCCAGCTCCACACCTTGTTATCTCTTGAGATATTTTAATTTGGGTTACACCTGGTATTGATGAGTTGAATGAAAGGAAAACTTCAGATTGTGAAGTGTAGCAGTGACAGGGATTAAAAGTACACAACATCTTTCAGCCAAGACTTGTGGTGTAATGGTCATTGATGGGTGTGTCAGGAGAGGTCACCCTTTTCCCTTTTGTTAATCCATTTTGCAGATAGGAAAACTTTGAGACCACTAAAGAAGGACAAATAGTGTTCTATCAGTGAGGCATTCCTGTTTCTATATGTCACTTATTTTGGTAAAGTCAGCAAACAGTGCGAGTGCAGATGGCACAGGAGGTACATTACCCCAAACAATGATGCTGCTTCAATAGTATCTGCTGCCTTGGGCATGACGGGAGAGCATGATGTAACTGGGTTTGCATTCAGCAGGGAAACTGCAACTTAGCTGCACCACCTGGCCATGATATACCAGCAGGGACAGCCATCTGTCATGTTCTGGTGGCAAAATAACTTACTTAGGACCTCAATGTTTGTGCTGTGGGATCTTCCAGTCCCTCACAGTGGGAAGCTTGGGATTTAATTAATGGGCTACTTCTATTCTGGACAGTCAAACAATGACCATCTGTAAGATATGGTGAAAGTAAAGTGACTCGATTTTTATCAGTGAATTTGGTTTATAAATTTATAAAGCATAGCTTTTGCATTGCTCCCTTGTAATCTGTGAACTTGGAAATATTGGTTGATTATTTGGTCCCGTGGATGAAGGAGAGCCATTATTTTGTGACTCATTTAACGACCACCAATCTAACTGGCCAGTAGCAAGGGCTCCAGAAGCCCTACATCTGAGCTTAACTCCAGATGTGGGTATATCAGTGTTACAGATCTCCTTCAGGAACTCGGAAATTTAGAGGCAGTAGCCGCTGCCATTTACACATGGTTGTGGGATTGCAAAAAACTGTCGTCATTCAGTAAAACCAATCAGCTTCCCCTACCCTTTACTCCATAATGACCATGTTACAGAAGGTGTCAAATGAAGTCTCTAAATTGATTGTTCTGCATGTGTCGCTGGTGGCATATGCCTGTTTCAATCAGCACAATGACACTTGGAGTTCTGAGGAATGGTGGTGAGCTTCTGGATCCAGTGAGAAGCATTGGATTCTCCTTGTGGATATAAGAATGTAAGAAAGAGGAACAGAAGAATTAACTCCTCGAGTGTGCTCCGCTATTCAGTAAACACATGACTGAACACCTACATCAAATCCACTTTCCTGCTTCATTCCCTTATATCCCTAGACTCAGTTGATGGAGAGCAGAAGGATATCAATCTCTATTGATCAGAGATCACAGTAAGCAGATGGTAGGTACATAACGACAGTAACTACTATATCTTATCATAAAAGGGACAGTTGGAGGTAGCATATAAGCATGGATAGAGGGTTGACTCAGTAATTGAAGACAGAGAGTTGGGATAAAGGGGTTTTTTCATGTTGACAACCTGTAACTAATGGAGTGCCACTGGAATCAGTGCTGAGGCGCCAATTATTTACAACATGCATTAATAATGTGGATGAGGAAAGTGAATGTACCACAGCCAAGTTTGTGGATGACACAAAAATAGGTGGAAAGGCAAGTGGTGAGGATGACACGAAAAGTCTGCAGAGGGATATCGACAGATTTATCAAATGGACAAAAAACTTGACAAATCAAATATAATGTGGGGAAATGTAAGGTTATGCACTTTGGCAGGAAGAAATAGAGGAACTGAATTTTGGCTAAATGGAGAAAGACTGCAGAACACTACACCACAGGCGGATTTGGGAATCCTCATACCAGAATCCAAAAAGCTAGCATCCAAGTTCAGTAGGCAATTGGAATGTTGGCCTTTGTTTCTAAGGAAAAGAGTATAAAAATAGGGAGGTGTGAACAGCTTTAGTCTTCTTATCTAAGGAAAAATATACTGGCACTGGAGGCAGTTCAGAGAAGATTCATTAGGCTGATACCAGGTATGGAGATACTGTCCAATGACGATAGGGTAAGTAGATTGGGCTTGTACTCATTGAAATATAATTAAATGAGAGGCGACCTTATTGAAACATAATAAATTCTTAGGGAACTTGATTGGGCTGTTGTGGAGAGGTTCTTTCCCCTTGTGCGAAAGTCTAGAACCACATGGCACAATCTCAGAATAGGGGTCACCCATTTAAAACAGAGATAAGGAGAAATTTCTTCTCTCTGATTGGTGTAAATCAGTTGAATTTGTTTATCACACAAGGCTGGGTCATATTCAAGGCTGAGAGACAGATTTTTAATAAGTAGTGGGATCAGGGTTATGGACAAAAGGCTGGAAAGTGGAGTTGAGGATTATCAAACCAGCAATGAACTAATTGAATAGTGGAGTAGACTCGATGGGCTAAATGGTCTACATCTTGTGAGCTTAACTAATTTGTATTCATGTACAATCACTACATACAGGTACACCAATATAGTAAAGTGTGTACCATCAAATATTCTAACAGTCAAGTTCTATCCATCAGGTTTACGATGATATTCTTACTTTATGTCTGTGTTTCTTTCCTTCATGGATTTCCTTCCAGATTTCTCACCAAGCTGACTTGATCCATGACATTTTGCCACACGAGGGGGCAAATGTCTGTCCCAAATTCTGCTGTTGACACTGTCTGTCCATTACATTAGTGACTGGTGCTTCTACAGTCTAGCCTCTGCACCGGACTACCTACATTTGTTTCAGACCCATCTTTAATTTTAATAAAAACAGGCAAGACTCTGTCCTAGATAAGAAACCATGTGACATTCATCAGTGAGGCACATGTAAGAAATGTCACAAGCTTTCTTGGGGAGGTAATGGCCTAGTGGCATTGTCACTAAACATAGTAATCCAAGAATTCAGCTAATGTTCTTGAGGCCTGGGTTCAACTCCTGCTATGACAGATCAGTGAATTTGAATCAATAAAGAATCTGGAATTACAGGCCTAATGATGACCTTGAAGCCATTATTGATTGTAAAGAAAAATCCTTTTGGTTTAGAAATGTCCTTTAGGGAAGAAAATCTGCCATCCTTACCTGGTTTGGCCTATATGTGACTCCAGACCCACAGCAATGCGGTTAACTGTTAACAGCCCCCAGGGCAATAACTGCTGGTGTGGCCAGTGACACACATATCCAGTGAATGAATTAATAAAAGGCATTGTTTTTAGCAATCCCTGCTTAGACAAAAATTCAGAAAAAAGAAGGGTCTAGGCCCGAAACCTCAGCCTTCCTGCTCCTCTGATGCTGCTTGGCCTGCTGTGTTCATCCAGCTCCACATCTTGTTATCTCAGATTCTCCAGCATCTGCAGTTCCTACTACCCCTAGATAAAGATATATTGTGATGAATCACAAGACTATAAACCATACACACCTTTGAATTTGTTTGCCGGTCATTAATTTAATGAATAACAGGTATTTCCTTCATTTTTCTCAAACAAAGGTAAATACCACCCATAAAACTAATGTTCTGTTAAATGCTTCTTTTTCCAGATAAATTGAACACACTTTCTTCGTTCATTGGTCCGTTCAAGTATTTCAGCCCTGGTTTGGAAAATACAGAGGATGAGGACAATCTGAGTAAGTCTCATTTCCCTTTTAATGAGTAAATTGCTAATACTGTCTCAATGAAATGAAAACAGAACTTCATTCACAGACAAACCCTTGACACAATTGGTTGAAATAGCAGTCTAAGGAATGTGTGATAAAACACCAAGGCAATCAGCTTAATTTTCAAACACTTTTGTTCACTTTTTTTTAAACATGTGCAGGTTATTCTATCCAACATCACAGACTAAGAGTCACGACAGGCAAGATCAAGCAGTAAAAAGCTCATCCATACAAATAGAGACCATCTGGTTACGAAGACAATACATTTAGTAGCAGTGGGCCATATGTTCGAGTTTATAAAAATGAACAAAAACAGCTGCCATAAAGCATAAAATGGAGAGTTTAGAACTGAATGCATTAACTAAGAAAATTATTATAATGCCTCTTAACACAATTACTTGTGTGGCCAAGTGGGTAAATACATCGCTTCATGTGATGACCCATTCAGAAGACCCCAGCTTTGTTTGCCAGTCAGTATGAAGTTGGTTGGAGTATTGGTAAAGTCAACAGAGTGGAGAGGACTCCCATTGTTAATCACTGGACCATGAATCTACTGTCGACATTCACATTCTAGGCAAATACACAAATTGCTGGAGACTGTTAGCAACTGGTAGACAGTGGCCCTGCAAGAACCAATACCTTCAAGAGGGAAGAAAATGAGCAAATGTGAAATTCATTATCATATTTTAAGAGCATTTACAATATTTGCATAACATCTAGCAAATAAAACTTGTTCGGTATGGCATTTATGCTGCCCAAAAAGTTTTATCCCTATGATTTCCTTAGATTCACTGGCTCACTCAGAGGATAAATTCTGTCTTCTGTAGATTGGCTACAATCTGATAGTTGTTTACATCAAGCACTCTTGGGTCTCTCTGTTCTCTTTTGAAACTGTGCAATGTTCTAAGAGAGCAAACCCAAGCTGTTTTCAAATGCAGATTATTCTTCTTAAACCTTTCCAACCTGTCTCCTCCGCACCCACCTCCAAGCATCAAACAAAAGAAGCCTAATAACTTCTATCACTAAGATTAAGATCATTCATTCAGCTGCTTCTGCTGCCTTGTTCCTTTTCCATCATTACCAAGCCGAACTCCTCATCAGGCTCCTTCCTGCCATAGCCCTGAAGCCATGTCCCTCACTCTAGTTTCTCTTTCTCTCCCATCATTTGATCTCCAAGCTTATCTCGTAAATGAGATCCACCTCTTGCTTCTTCGTGTGAATGCCACTAAACAAAACTATTCTGTCTTTTGTTATAACACAAAGATAGCAGGCCAAACCAAATCAGATTCATTGACACTAGACACAGTGAAATTAAAACATTCATTCGCCCTCAAAATGTTCAGTTATTCCAAACCAGACTACAAATGACCAATCTTAGGCACCAAGTTTATAACTTAAACAAGCCTTAACAATTTATTCTTAATAATATAACTTTAGCAGAATACAGATGAACAACAAGGCTGTCTAAATAACAGCTATGATCTGAGCCCCCAATCTTCTTTGAATATAGTCCACCACTCACACACAGACAGACAGATACAGTTAAGGTATAAAAATAAATTGCAAATTGTTGGTTCAATGAATTCCATTCCTTCATAAAATCTGATGGGTTACATTACAGGCCCATAGGACTGTATCATGCTTGAATTCTGAAGTCAAGAAAAACAGCTTCCACAGACCTTCAGGGAATTGTCCTTATTTTTTATAGACTGGGGTTCTTTTCTCAGGACCCTCAGCAATCCGATAACTGCAGATCAACTAGAGGGAGCAAAACCAAACAACCTAGTGGGCAGCTTCCAAAGAAACTCTGTCTCCTGTCTATAAACTCAGTCAAAACCAGTTCTCCCTTTGTATTCAGAGAGAATCCCTACAGTGTGGAAACAGGCCCTTCAGCCCAACAAGTCCATACCAAACCTCAGAACATCCCACCCAGACCCATCCCTCTAGCAGCCACCTAATCTACACATCCTTTGTACTATGGGCAATTTAACATGGCCAATCTACCTACCCTGCATATCTTTGGACTTTGGAAGAAAACCAGGGCACCCGGAGGAAACCCACGCAGACACCGGGAGAATGTGCAAACTCCACACAGACAGTCACCGGAGGCTGGAATCAAACCCGGGTCCCTGGCGCTGTGAGGCAGCAGTGCTAACGACTGAGCCACTGTGCTGCCCCAATATTTTCTCTGATATTTTCTGTGCTTGCCTGTTGAGAACAAATTTTTTTTCTTGATTGGCCGATTCAATGTCCAACCAGCCATCAGTCCCTGAGCATAACAACATTTCAGTGTCAGTTTGTCTACAGTATTCTTCAACCAGTAACTAAGCTGCAGTATCTTTCCAGACCAGTTCCCAACAAGAACATCAGTCTTTTGTTCCCTTCTTTCTCTAAAAAAAGGGTCTGATTTAAAGTTGAAATCTCAACTGCAACTCACAGTTCCAAACTAAAAATGAGAAAAATAAAAGATCAATAATGATGATCTTAACACTTTCCTCTATGGTTCAGTTTCCTGATATGAATCTGGTCTCGGTTGTTCAATCATAGCTAAGGCATCTCCAGCAATGGATACTCTCACTCACTTGCAGCATTGCCTATAGAGTCCTGTACAGAAATATCCTTATTTCTTCCAATTTCCTCCCTACATTTTATCATTTGAAAAAATCAGTTGCATTTGGAATCACCTTCTACATATTTGCTGATACCACCAAGTTCTACCTGTTCACCATCTCTTTCGACATTGCCTCTGCATGTCCAATTTGCAGTCTGACATGAGATGCAGTTTAGTTGAGGTAAACACCAGGAGATATGAAGTTATCACTTTAATCTGTGTCACAAAACCCAGATCTTTTCCATTGATTCCAATCTCCTGCCAGTAACTTTCATACTTCAGCCACTGTGTCTTATTCATCTAGAGCTGAACTTCTGATAGTATGATCTCTTCGGCACAAAGACAGCCTCATCGCTCATCCCCAAGTAACATTGCCTAAATCGTAGGAGTACCCAGTCTGAATTTCAACAGGGACACTTGTAACTGGCAAACCTCACAGAAATCTTTGAGGAGTTAACGTACAAAGGTGGATGGGTGAGATACAGTGGATATAGATTACATGGACATCAGGGAAGGTTTCAACAAATATCAACATACCACAGAAGGAAGCTATTTGGTCCATCACATGTGCTCCAAGGGGAAAAAGGTCCATTTAGCCCTAATCCCCATTTACAACAATTATGCCTGCAATTCTACAGGTTAGGATAAACCATTCTCATTATCTAACCATTCTCTTCGATAGAAGTCTGTAAAATTATGAGATGAATGGATAGCGTTGACAGTCAGAATCTTTTTCCCAGAGCTGAAATGTCAAATACTAGGGGGAATGCATTTACGGTGAGGGGGGAAAGTTCAAAGGAGATGTGAGGGGCACAGAGAGTGATAGGAATCTGGAACGCGCTGCCAGGCGTGGTGGCGGAGGCAGATACGATAGAGGCATTTAAGGGACTTTTAGATAAACACATGAATATGCAAGGAATGGAGGGATACATATCGAAATACATATCCTTCCAAATCTTCTAACTTCCTGTCATTCATTGTTTCGTGAGTTGTGGCCATCCCTGACAGGACCAGGATTTGCTAACTCATCTGCAACCACCCTTAATCCAAGTGGTTTGACATACTATTTTAGAGGCCAGTTAAGAGTCAACATTACTGTGGGCCTGGATTAAAATGTATACTGGACAAGGGCATCAAATTTCTTTTCCCTGAAGAATATTAATGAACCAGAGATAATACAATGTGGAGCTTGAGGTCCAACAGGTCAGGCAGTATCAGAGGAGCAGGAAAGTTGACGTTTTGGGTCGGGACTCTTCTTCAGAAGATCAGTTGTTACAAGTGATGATAACAGCATGGACACGATTACCGCAAGTGGCCTTCAATTCCAGATTTTATCATTTGAAATTAAATCTCACCAGCTCCTGTGGTGTCACTACAGTAGTAGTCTGCCTGTGATCAGAAGTCCAGTTGCATTACGACTATGCCAACATCATTTTCAAGCAATGAGTTTCAGAGACCCACTGCCCTCTCAATGAAAACATTACTCCTCATGTTTTGATCTCAGTTGATGCTATTACTGACAAGTCAAATCCTAGACAGGAACCTGGCTTGCTAGATTACATTTTTATTTGATTTGGTTTTAATGAAGTGTTTTCGCACGGAACCTTTAAGCACACAAACACTGCGGATTTTATTTTAACAATGAAATGGTAGTTTATTACAAAACACGCAAAGAGGAAATAGAATAATCCAAACCATCTATTTATGATGAAAATGCAAAGGTTTTAAACACACAGTGAGATGATAACCCCATTAATCCCAAAACACCCCTTAAATTGAAAGGAAACAAAGCAGCTTTGGTGTGGTCCCAAATACGCAATTCCTGGTACTGCTCTCAAATCACAGCCCATATAATAATCACACTAGAATTAAAGTATCTAACATGTTGGTAGGTTTAAGTGACTTGCAACTTCAATTAAAATTGCAGATGGCATCTTCTAGGAGCTGTCAAATACTTAAGTTTTGACATGCTCACTTAATTAACCATTTCCAGGTTCTTAACACTTCTGGTCTGGAACTAACACTAAGTTTAACTCCAAAGGAATCTGGTTTGTTTTATCTGTCATTCTCTTTCCAAGAACACTGCATTATACAAACATCCTGTGCTAAGGTCTTCACAGGACTAACCCACTCAAAATCAAAAGTGAAAGCCAAAAGTCTCTCAATTATGGCAGTTCCCTTAAATTTAACCAAAAAAACAGATTCCAGAGCTCTCCAGAAAATCGCTGAGGCCCTATTATTTATCATATCCTGTTGAAACACTCTAGAATAAACAAAAGTCCATTAGTGTACAAACCCACCGTGTAGCCAGCCTTCAAAAATTGTTTATAAAATAAATTGCCATGGGTGCAGAAATACTTGTGTTAATAATTACCTTCAAACACACAGAAAAGCCCACAAGTTACTAATTCAAAGCAGAAATCCAAGCTTGCAGCAACTAACATTGGGTGGCATGGTGGCTCAGTGTTTAGCACTGCTGCTTCACAGTACCAGGGACCCGGGTTTGATTCCAGTCTCGTGTGACTGGGTGCTCCAGTTCCCTCCTACAGCCCAACGATGTGCAGGTTAGGTGGATTGACCATGTTAAATTGTCCATAGTGTGCAGGTTAGGTGGATTGGCCATGCTAAATTGCCCATAGTGTCTAGAGATGCGCAGGCTAGGTGGGTTAGCTATAGGAAATGCAGGGTTACAGGAATAGGGTAGGAGGGCTGTTCCAGTGGGATGCTCTTCAGAGGGTTGGTGTGGAATCAATGGGCCAAATAGCCTGCTTCCACACTGTAGGAATTCTATGATTCTATTGGATTGAAAATTGTACATATAAATCACAGTTTGCATCACACTCAACTGTCCTCTGATCCTTCTAGTAATTGCTTTAACTCTGCGTCCTCTGGTAATGAGGTACATGGCATAACATTAGAGATTATGCTATAAAATTAAGAATTATGAAATTAAAGGGAGAATAGCAAACTGGATTAAACTACATAGAAGGGAGGAAACAGAGAGTAGGATTTGAAGTTCACAGATTATACCGAAGAAAGGGGCATAGTTAATACTATACAAAGCTAAAGAATGCTAGAAATGGAGCTAAGATGAAATAAATTTACAGAATAGTGGCAGAGGGAATTCAGAAATGGTAAATTTCTGACTAATTTTGGCACAAAAAAGCATGAATTATACTTAGAATTAATCATGTTGAGCAGAGACAATTTGGAATACAAATTCATTGGATTTAGAAGTAGCATGTCATGATCATAAAGTCGTAAACAAGATTCTAAGTTAAAAATCAAATCTAAAGGTTGGGAGGTAATGACAATTTGATATAAAACCTTAATAACACCGCAGTTAGAGTATGCATTCCACAGCTCACAGTAATGGGCTCGATATTACTTGAAAGATAATGAGGCTTTAGATAAAATAAAGGCTGACTTATACCATAGGCTGGGGAACCTGGAAGCATGGAAGCTGAGGAAATAAAAGCAGGAGTAGATCATTTGACCTTCGATCTTGCTCACCCATTCAATAGGATTATGGCTGATCCTCCAGCTCAGTACCCTGTTCTTGCTCTCTCCTCATACTCTTTGATCACTATAACCTCAAAACCAGGTCTAACTCATTCTTGAAAACATTCAATAATTTGGCTTCAAATGTTATTGCACCCAGAAATTTCCAAAGGCTCACCACTCTTTGGGTGAAGAAATTCCTCCTCAATTCAGTCCTAACTGACTGAACAAGTAACCTTACAGTGTGACCTCTGGCTCTGGGAAGCAGTGGTTCAGAATCTCAGATTTGAATGTCTATAAACTCCTAATTAGCCATCAGAGAGTCAGGCATGAAATGAAGGACACTGGAGGAGGTGGGTGCTGTCAATCATCGACTGAGAGATAATCAAGGAGCTCAGTAAAAAGATTAAGTTCCTGTCAGACTACACAGGCTGGCCCTTTCATTTGGCTGATTGACAGCACATGAGCAGCCATACAGGCCCATGGGCAATGTTCTGTGCAAGAACTCTCAAGCTCTGTTACAGTCCTACTTCCTATTGCCTAAACCTGTCCTGCAGCCTGCTCCAGGGAGGGCTACACTGCCAGCTGTGCTCTGCTCCACACACAGTAAAATGCCATTGACCCAAGAAAATAGCCTTTGAAATGGCAAAGTAGATGTGCTGGAAAACCTTACCATTGACAAGGCATTGTCAGAGATCAATGAGACAGTATATCAGAGGGAGAGTCAGCAACACACTGTATCAGAGGGAGGATCAGTAAGACATTGTATCAGAGGGAGAGTCAGTAAGACACTGTATCAGAGGGAGGATCAGTAAGACATTGTATCAGAGGGAGAGTCAGTAAGACACTGTATCAGAGGGAGGATCAGTAAGACACTGTATCAGAGGGAGGGTCAGTAAGACACATTTTATCAGAAGGAGGTTTATTGATATAAAGCATATTTACGTGAGAGCCAGTTGTTTGCACTGTGTAGAAGTGAGTTTACGGACAATATACCCAATTCCCAAAGTGGGAATATTAGTGTTTCAGTGTTTTCAAGGATTTGTTAGTGAAACACATGCAGAATCCTACCCTCCTGGGTAGTATGCAGAACATAATGGGAGAGGAATCCAATCAGATGGGTTGCGGTTGGGAATGATAGCTGTCATATTCCCTCCATTGCAGGAATTCTGCTCTGGCCAAGGAATGCACTAGTTTCACTTTCCCATCAGGCCTCTCACTGAAGCAATCATGTGATCAAATAAAGACAAACACACCAATGCCCTTTTAGCAGTCAATCACTGCAATTAACTCTGGTCCCTACAGGAGGGAGCAGTGGCAACCTTCCCAGATAAAGCAGAGTGGCATGATTTGTAAATATTGTAACTCAGGCTGATGTGAAACAGTGACCAAACAAAACTCAACTTGCAAAAACACTTCCACAATGTCCACACTCGCCTCATGCCTAATCAATAAGGGAATAGCATGTACATCACCTTGCAATCTGACCTCAGATTATGTCACATTAAATCTCACCCTAATCATCAAGACCATCTTAATGAGGGAAGAGGAAGCTATTAACAGATTTATTTTACAATTATTTTTGTTCAAAGTCTGCCGGAGTACATTCACAGAACTTTGTCAGATTGAAGACCACAACAGAACATGTGGGGCTTTTTTTTTCTCTTAACACACAGTGCAGTGCTAGAGTAAAAATCTTCCAATACAATACAGAAAATCGCTAGCTATAAACAACACATGGAAATTTTAGAATAACCATTTCCTGAATGAAAAGTAATCCCTCGGTTTACCAGAGGAAGTTCAGCTAATGAAATGTTTCTTTATTGCCTTTTCTTTTAAATGTTTAATGAAAAGTTGAATGAAAGCTCCCTGGTGCCTCATTGATTTTATGCTGCCATCAAAAATCACTTGGAAGTTAATTTTTGGAGGCCTCTTTGGCGGTTAGATGATCTTCATATTATGATATTGCAGGATGTTCTTTATCACTACAATGCATCTTAAGAGGAAAGGAATTGCAACATATTTTAGTGCAGTGCACAGTTGGATAAAGTTCCTCACTGAACACAGTTTTAAGCACATGATAAAAAAAATTCTGCTTCAAAAGGTAATGAACACTTTATAGTCTCTCACAAAATTTGAGCAAGTACTAATAGAAGCCTTACAGTCAGGCCTGTAAAATGGCAATGGAGAACTTGGGACCACTTCTGCATTTATAAACATCCCATCCTGTCTGTAGTGGGACTACAATAACCCCTTTAAGAAGTGTTGGCTGTCTTCGACGTGGCATCAGAGACATCTGACTTCTCAAGCTCCCTGAAGTAACCACACAGAGGCCAGTATCTGTTCACCAAGTCAAGTTTTACCTACACATGTACCGTCCTTGACTATAGTACTGCCTCATTCCAAGTCAGCTAGCAGAGTGGCAGTATCTCTGACACTCCCTGTTCTTATCTGTCAGCCAGAGCTCCCTGATTGGACCAGGTAAACAGCCCTAATTAGGGAACTCATATTCTGTGAGGTCCAGCTGGCTGACCTTGCTGCAATCACTACACAGCCAAACAGCAATATAGTCAATAAGCGGCATCCTATCTCTATACGTGATAATGAGTTGCCAACGCCAACTTCACCAGTCCTTGCAGTCACAAGACAAGGCATGACCAGTGTCCTTAGCCTGCCATCTTTCAGGAGTGATCATCTTTCAAAGACGGTAAGATTCTTATTTTGTAGAGTCAACAGGGAACAGAACTATCACTAAATCTGTGTTGTGGATGCCACTTGTTGCTGTTGACGTGAAAACCAGTAACAACATTTCTTTGTGTGCAGCAAGCATCACTTTGAATTTGTATCTCGCACAAAATATTATTTTATGCAGTTTTCAAATGGAATAAAATTAAAAAGAGTGGCTCTTCTTATCAGATATTTGTTAAAAATAATGTCATCAAACTACCATTTTACACCTTTCTACAAAATAGTCAGAATTTCCAATGTAACAAGCATTTTCTAAAAGCTTTTTGTTCCTTGAGATAGCCAATAATTTATTTGTCACATTTCAACCCTCAGGAAGTGCATGTTGAACAGCATGAAGCTGTTTAAAACGGCACTGAAGCCAATTCCTGTGGTGAAGAGGTAGCTTGTAATAAAAACAGAGGATGCTGGGAAGAATTTGCAGCTCAGACAGCATCTGTGGACAGAGATGGAAAATTCACATTTCAAGTCATCAGAACTGGTGATAATTTGTAAACAGTTACACCCCTTGGAAAACATTGTGTTTGTTCGCCATGTCTCCAACATGGATATGAACACTCCTTGTGAAGTGCTCAGCTGGTAACTAGCCTGCCTTCTTTGTAACAGTTAAAGTCCTAGTTTTCGAGCATTAGTCTTAAGAGGGTAGAAGTAGAACTTATTATGAGGGAAGTAGCTATTTTGGACTGATTCCCAATAACACACATTGGTGTTAACAGCAACATTGTGAATTTACATAGCATGTTTAAAGAAGCAAAATGCCCCAGGTCATGTCACAGTGGCACCATCAGAAATAAGTGAAATTGGAGCCAAAGGGGACAATCTAGGAGTGATAACCAAAACTCAATCAAAGACATGGGCTTCAATGAGAGCCCTAAGAGAAAGCACAGTGTTATCACATGGACACTGACAACGCCGAGCTCTACCTCACCAATACTCCTCTCCACTCCTTCTGAGAAGTTGTCAGCTTGCTTATCCAACATCCACTGCTGAATGAACTGAAGTTTTCTCAAATTAAATATTGGGAAGACTAAAATTGTTGTTTTTGGGTCCTGCTTCCAATTCTTTCCCTGGCAACTGACTCCATCCTTGTCCCTGGCAATGGCCAAGAGAACCAGACTGTTTGCAACCTTGGTCTCACATCTGATCCCAAGATTAACTTCTGATCTCACATTGTGCCATCATTAAGACTATGTATTTCCACGTCTGTAACATTACTCAACCATCCCCCTGCCTGAGCTCATCTCCTGCTGAAATCCTGATTCATGCCCTGGTTACTTCTCAACTTGAACTATTTCAGTGCACTCCTGGTTGATCTGTCATATTCATAATACTCGAGGTCATCCAAATTCCCACTGTCTGTGACTTAATTCACAGCAAACCCCATCAGCTCTCACCTCTGTACTCTCTGACCCTCATTAGCTTCCAGTCAAGCAACAATGATTTTAAAATTCTCATCCTTGTTTTCAAATCCCTAGCCCCTCTGTATCCCTGTAATCGCCTACAATAACACAACCCTCTGAGAATTTGCATTGCTGTAATTCTGGCCTCTTGTGCACTCCCAATTGTAATCACTCCCCCCATTGGTGGCTGTACCAACAGTTCTTCAGGCCTCAAGCTGCAAACTTGCCTCCTTAAACCTCTCTGTGCCTTGAACTTATTTTCCTCTTTAAAACACTTCTTAAAACCTGCATCTTTGACCAAGCCTTTGATCAATTGGCCTAATATCTCCTCATGTGGCTCAGTGTCACACTTTGCTTTATGGAGTACCTTGGAATTTTGTTTGCTTCAAAGATGCCGTATTAATATCAGTAGTCAGAGGTGAAGAGGTAGAGATGCAGGATAAGCACAGCTGTAATGATGAGGTGAAGGAAAGGAAGTTGTGAATGAAATGTTTTTCATAGTAATTTCTTTTAAAAGCAAGACTTGAAGCAACTGCAAATGTAGACTGGGAAGGGAAGACAGTGTTTTAGAGCCAGAAGAATTACAGAGATGCAGAAACTACACAGTGATGGAGTTCATACACAAGGATAGGAAGTGAACTGTTGACTCTGGGAGCCCAGTGTAAATCAGCAAATATTTAGCAGATAGGAGAAGAAGACTGACTTTGGTCGTAAGTTGGGCTCCAAGTTTTAAGTAAATTGAATCAACAGACAGCAGAGAAAAGCAAACTGCTCAGGAAACCATGGAATAGTCAAGTCTGTAAGTGACGGTGTCATTATCAGTGTCACCTCAGTCACTGTCATGTCAGTGTCAGCAGAGGTGAGAGTAGAGGTGGGAAGTTTTATCGAGGTGAGAAACAGGCAGTGCTTTTATTAGAGGGGATATAGCTCAGAATTAACTGGATTGTTAATGTTGATTTGGGGTGTGGCCAGAGTTCGGCCCACAAAGATAGAGCCTTTGGACTTCCCAAGGTTTAACTGCAGGTAACTGTGACTCATCCAAGATGAATGTTGCTCCCTGATTGTACACAGGGGCAATGAAAGGCTGAGAAAGTGAGTGGAAGTGTAAAGCTGTCTGTATGTATGGAAGCTGATATAAACCTTCATAGTGTTGATCCCAGTTGATGTTAATGCTAGACAATAGTCAGGAGCAGTTAGAATTCAAAGTGAAAACTGGTTTGTTAGACTGTAACTTTGTTTTCATTTAACCATAGAAGTCAGTTACTGAAAACATTCACAGGTGGCTGCCAGTGTACTTTTAATACAAAGAATAAGCTATTTATTAAACAAGGAAAAAATCAAGAGTTCTATTGCATTAGACGTAAAGGCTGGAAAGACTTCAGTACAATCATCAGAAAAAATATTCAAATTCACACGGCCTCCACCTCCTCCAAGACTTCCAATTCCCTGGCTGCCAACGCGTCATCTTCACTATAGCACATCCAATCCCTGTATACTTGTCATCCCCACGCAGATGGCCTAAAAGCCCTCCGCTGCTTCCTCTCCCACAGGCCCAACCAGTCCCCCTCCACCAATACCCTCATCTGCTTAACCAAACTCATCCTTACCCTTCACAACTTTACCTTCAACTCCTCCCACTTCCTACAGACAAAGGGGGTGGCCATGGGAGCCCGCATGGGCCCAAGCTATGCCTGCCTCTTCGTAGGATGCATGGAACAGTCCCTCTTCCGCAGCTACACTGGCAATATTCCCCCCACCTCTTCCTTTGCTACATGGATGACCGTATCGGTGCTGCCTTGTGCTCCCACTAGGAGTTGAACAGTTCATTAACTTTACTAACACCTTTCACCCCAACCTCAAATTCACCTGGACCATCTCCGATACCTCCATCTCCTTCCTGGACCTCTCTGTCTCCATCTCTGGTGACCACCTTGAAACCGACATCTCTTTCAAACCCACCAGCTCTCACAGCTATCTACACTACACCTCCTCTCACCCACCTGCCTGCAAGAATGCGATCCCCTACTCCCAATTCCTCTGCCTTCGCCGCGTCTGCTCCCAAATGGGGCATTCCCCTCCCACACATCCCAGCTGTCCTCTTATTTTAAGGACAACAACTTCCCCCTCTCATAATCAAAAATGCCCTCAACCACATCTCTTGCATTTCCCACACCTCTGCCCTCACAACCCCTCCCCGCAACAAAAATAAAGACAAAATCACCCTTGTCCTCACATATCACCCCACCAACCTCTGCATCCAACGTATCATTCTCCACCACTTCCATCAACTACAAGTCAACCCCACAACCAAAGATATATTTCCCTCCCCATTACAATCTGCCTTTCGCAGGGACCCTCTCTCCACAACTCCCTCATCCGCTCCACACTCCCCATGAGCCCCACCAACCCCGGCATCTTCCCCTGCAACTACAGGAAGTGCTACACCTCCATCCAAGGCACTAAACAAGCCTTTCACATTCGACAGGGGTTCACCTGTGCATGCATCAACTTGATCTACTGCATCCAATATGGCCTCCTGTACATCGGTGAGACCAAGCGGAGACTTTGAGATTGTTTTGTACAGCATCTGCACTCTGTTCACAACAAGTGACAACACTTTCTGGTTGTGAACTATTTCAACTCCCCCTCCCACTCCCTGGGTGACATGTCCATCCTGGGCCTCCTCCAGTGCCACAATGACACCATCCGCAAACTGGAGGAGCAGCACCTCATATTCCACCTCAGGAGCCAACAGCCCAGTGGCCGAAACATGGATTTCAACAGTTTTAAAATCTCCCACCCCCCGGGCCTCATCCCATGACCAGCTGTCCATTTCATCCCCACCTCCTTGACATACCACTACCTGTCCATCTTCTCTCCCATCTATCCGCTTCTCCCACCTCACTGACCAATCCCCACCACTGCCGACCTGCACTCACCTTTCGCCACCCCACCTACTTTCCCTAGCCCCACCCCTCCTCTGCCTATTTATTTCTGAGCTCCCTTCCCCCTCCCCATTTCTGAAGAATGGTCCTGACTCGAAACATCAACTTTCCTGCTCCTCTCATGCTGCCTGGCCTGCTGTGTTCCTCCTGCTCCACACTGAACATAGAACATAGAACATAGAACATTACAGCACAGTACAGGCCCTTCGGCCCTCGATGTTGCACTGACCTGTGAAACCAATCTGAAGCCCAGCTAACCTATACTATTCCATTATCATCCATATGTTTATTCAATGACCATTTAAATGCCCTTAAAGTTGGCGAGTCTACTGCTGTTGCAGGCAGGGCATTCCATGCCCTTACTACTCTCTGAATAAAGAACCTACCTCTGACATCTGTCCTATATCTATCATCCCTCAATTTAAAGCTACGTCCCCTCGTGATAGCCATCACCATCCGAGGAAAAAGGCTCTCACTGTCCACCCTACCTAATCCTCTGATCATCTTGTATGTCTCTATCAAGTCACCTCTTAACCTTCTTCTCTCTAACGAAAACAGCCTCAAGTCCCTCAACCTTTCCTCAAAAGACCTTCCCTCCATACCAGGCAACATCTTGGTAAATCTCCTCTGCACCCTTTCCAATGCTTCCACATCCTTCCTATAATGCAGCGACCAGAACTGTACGCAATACTCCAAGTGCGGCCGCACCAGAGTTTTGTACAGCTGCAACATGACCTCACGGCTCCGAAACTCAATCCCTCTACCAATAAAACCTAACACACCGTATGCCTTCTTAACAACCCTATCAACCTGGGTGGCAACTTTCAGGGATCTATGCACATGGACACCGAGATCTCTCTGCTCATCCACACTATCAAGAATCTTACCATTAGCCCTGTACTCTGTATTCCTGTTACTCCTTCCAAAGTGAATCACCTCACACTTTTCAGCATTAAACTCCATTTGCCACCTCTCAGCCCACCTCTGCAGCTTATCTATGTCCCTCTATAAACTGCAACATCCTTCTGCACTGTCCACAACTCCACCGACTTTAGTGTCATCCGCAAACTTACTAACCCATCTTTCTACACCCTCATCCAGGTCATTTATAAAAATGACAAACAGCAGTGGCCCCAAAACAGATGCTTGCGGTACACCACTAGTAACTGAACTCCAGGATGAACATTTCCCATCAACCACCACCCTCTGTCTTCTTACAGCTAGCCAATTTCTGATCCAAACCGCTAAATCACCCTCAATCCCATGCCTCCGTATTTTCTGCAATAGCCTACCGAAGGGAACCTTATCAAACGCTTTACTGAAATCCATATACACCACATCAACCGCTTTACCCTCATCCACCTGTTTGGTCACCTTCTCAAAGAACTCAATAAGGTTTGTGAGGCATGACCTACCCTTCACAAAACCGTGTTTACTATCCGTAATCAAATTATTCCTTTCTAGATGATTATAAATCCTATCTCTTATAATCCTTTCCAACACTTTACCCACAACCGAAGTAAGGCTCACTGGTCAATAATTACCAGGGTTGTCTCTACTCCCCTTCTTGAACAAGGGGACAACATTTGCTATCCTCCAGTCTTCTGGCACGATTCCTGTCGACAATGACAACATAAAGATCAAAGCCAAAGGCTCTGCAATCTCCTCCCTAGCTTCCCAGAAAATCCTAGGATAAATCCCATCTGGCCCAGGAGACTTATCTATTTTCACACTTTCCAGAATTGCTAACACCTCCTCCTTATGAACCTCAATCCCGTCTGGTCTAATAGCCTGTATCTCAGTATTCTCCTCGACAACATTGTTTTTTTCCTGTGTGAATACTGACGAAAAATATTCATTTAGCGCCTCTCCTATCTCTTCGGGCCCCACGCACAACTTCCCACTACTGTCCTTGACTGGCCCTAATCTTACTCAAGTCATTCTTTTATTCCTTACATACCTGTAGAAAGCTTTAGGGTTTTCCTTAATCCTACCTGCCAAAGACTTCTCATGTCCCCTCCTGGCTCTTCTTAGCTCTCTCTTTAGGTTCTTCCTGGCTAACTTGTAACTCTCAAGCGCCCTGACTGAGCCTTCACGCCTCATCTTTACATAAGCCTCCTTCTTCCTCTTGACAAGAGATTCAACTTCTTTAGTAAACCACGGTTCCCTCACTCGACCACTTCCTCCCTGCGTGACAGGTAGATACTTATCAAGGACACGCAATAGCTGTTCCTTGAACAAGCTCCACATTTCAATTGTGCCCAGCCCCTGCAGTTTCCTTCCCCATCCTATGCATCCTAAATCTTGCCTAATCGCCTCATAATTGTCTTTCCCCCAGCTATAACTCTTGCCCTGCGGTATATACCTAACCCTTTCCATCGCTAAAGTAAACGTAACCGAATTGTAGTCACTATTACCTAAGTGCTCACCTACCTCCAAATCCAACACCTGGCCTGGTTCATTACCCAGTACCAAATCCAATGTGGCTTATCTACATACTGTGTCAAGAAACCCTCCTGCACACATTGGACAAAAACTGACCCATCTAAAGTACTTGAACTATAGAGTTTCCAGTCAATATTTGGAAAGTTAAGGTCCCCCATAACAACTACCCTGTTACTTTCGCTCCTATCCAGAATCATCTTTGCAATCCTTTCCTCTACATCTCTGGAACTTTTCAGACGCCTGGAGAAAACTCCCAACAGAGTGGCCTCTCCTTTCCTGTTTCTAACCTTAGCCCATACTACCTCAGTAGACGAGTCCTCATCAAACGTCCTTTCTGCCACCATAATACTGTTCTTGACTAACAATGCCACACCTCCCCCTCTTTTACCACCTTCCCTGATCTTACTGAAACATCTAAACCCCGGAACCTGCAACAACCATTCCTGTCCCTGCTCTATCTGTGTCTCCGAAATGGCCACAACATCGAAGTCCCAGGTACCAACCCATGCTGCAAATTCACCCACCTTATTCCAGATGCTCCTGGCATTGTAGTAGGCACAATTCAAACCTCCTTCCTGCCTGCCGGTACACTTCTGCGACCTTGAACCTTATTCGTGACCTCACTACTCTCAACCTCCTGTACACTGGAGCTACAATTCAGCTTCCCATCTCCCTGCTGAATTAGTTTAAACCCTCCCGAAGAGTATTAGCAAATTTCACCCCCCCCCCAGGATATTGGTACCCCTCTGGTTCAAGTGTAGACCATCCCATTTGTAGAGGTCCCACTTACCCCAGAATGAGCCCCAATTATCCAGGTATCTGAATCCCTCCCTCCTGCACCATCTGTGTAGCCATGAGTTCAACTGCTCTCTCTCCCTATTCCTCACCTCGCTAGCACGTGGCACGGGTAACAAACCAGAGATAACAACTCTGTTTGTTCTAGCTCTAAGCTTCCACCCTAGCTCCTTGAATTTCTGCCTTACATCCCCATCCCTTTTCCTACCTATGTCGTTGGTGCCTATGTGGACCACGACTTGGGGCTGCTCCCCCTCCCCCTTAAGGATCCCAAAAACACGATCCGAGACATCACGGACCCTGGCACCTGGGAGGCAACACACCAACCACGAGTCTCTCTTGTTCCCACAGAATCTCCTATCTGTCCCCCTAACTATGGAGTCCCCAATGACTAATGCTCTCCTCCTCTCCCCCCTTCCCTTCTGAACAACAGGGACAGACTCTGTGCCAGAGACCTGTACCCCATGGCTTACCCCTGGTAAATCGTCCCCCCCAACAGTATCCAAAACAGTATACTTGTTATTGAGGGGAATGGCCACAGGGGATCCCTGCACTGTCTGCCTGTTCCCTTTCCGTACCCTGACTGTAACCCATCTACCTTTTTCCTGTACCTGAGGTGTGACCACCTCCCCGTAATTCCTCTCAATTATCCCCTCGGCCTCCCGAATGATCTGAAGTACATCCAGCTCCAGCTCCAGTTCCCTAACATGGTTTCCAAGGAGCTAGAGTTGGGTGCACTTCCCGCAGATGAAGTCAGTGGGGACACTAGTGGTGACCCTTACCTCCCACATTCTACAGGAGGAGCGTGCAACTGCCCTAACATCCATTCCCATTGTTCTGAATTCCCAAACAGACTATTGAAAAAAAAACTAGTAACTTTACCAAATTGGCGCTCAGAACCTTTTTTCTTGGTTAGAGGAGGAGGGCGGGTGGGAGACACTACCTAAGTAGTGTTTCGGGTAAAGCAGCCGCCCAAATATATTATCTCACCTTCCCAGCAGTCCCCTCGCGCTCTCTGCCGACTCCCGCCGCTGAACCAAATTTCAAATTCACACTACTTCTTTTATCCCACACTATTCTTACAAACACCTAAACCTCAATAGAGAGTCACTCCTATCTCCACAATACGGCTTCCCACTCAGGCTGGTACATCTGTACCTCGCTCCTTTTCTCCAAATTTCTCCAAATTGTGACCACTGGATGCTACTGTTCTTCAGCTGGTATCTCTCTGAGACACATCAAGCTAACTGCAAACTAAACTTTACTACGTTACCTTCAGAACAAACACATGGATTCCATAAACTTAGCTTCCACCAGTTTTCTTGTCAGTTTTTGTTTCACTAGTCAGCTTAACATTTCATCCTCCAGTCTTGTAGCAAACCCTCACACTGACTGACTTTCTGGATCATTCTCTCTCTTTGTGTGTCACTGGACCCCTGTTGCCAAGCAACAATGGTTATTTTTCCTCCATCTATTTTTTAATGGACTGAACTGTTTAACCCCAGCTCTTAACTTCAAGATTGTAAAACCAAGTTAAAATGCATGAAACAAAACATGCTTCGAGACTCCTCAACATCAAGCTCACAAATGAAACTTAAACATGACTAAACCATGTCTTCTCCTTCTTAAGATGCAACATCAAGGTGACAGCCTAGTGGTTTTATTGCTGGACTGTTAATTCAGGGACCCAGGTAATGTTCTGGGCACCTGAGTTCAAAACTTGCCATGGCAGATAGACCAATTTGAATTCAATTTAAAAAACTGGAATTAAGAGTCTGCAGAGGACCGTGAATCCATTGCTGATTGTCGGAAAAACCCATCTGGTTCACTTGCATCGTTTCGGGAAGGAAATCTGCTGTCCTTACCTGGTCTGGCCTACATTTGTCTCCAGACCTACAGCATTGTGGTTGACTGTCAGCTGCCCTCTGGATAATTAGGGATGGGCAATAAATGCTGCCTGGTCAGCGACACCCTCATTCTGCAAGTGAATAAAAAAAATATAAGTTAAGCTTAAAGTTATAAATCATTCTTAAGAATGGGTAGCGCTAAAAGAAACAAAGGACTAAGATTTACTTTTTAAGGGGTTCCAGAGTTAACAGTATGGTGCCAGGAAGAGAAACCATTTGTGCTATTCTGGATGTGATCAAATAGGTAAGAGAGGAACCATATAAGGCGATTCCACTGAGCTGGACAATGGACGATAGCGGAGGCTTTGTCAGTGAGGTGGGCAGCACCTCAGTACATGGAACTATTTACTGGTAGTATGGGAGTACGGAAACAAAACTGGTTGCTGAACAGTTTAGTCAAAATGGAGTCAAAGGAGTAGGAGACAAGTCTAATGAATAAGATGACTAAGCAAGCAAGGATATGATTGAGATTGGATAGAAACTAGAAAAATACAAATGTTGGCACATGATTTAGGGAAGTGATGGGCAATGACCTATTGTAAGATATATTTTTCATTGCAATTTGTTGCAATGCAGTGCTCTTTATGTTAATTATGGCAGTGATATGACCGGTGCAGATCATCTTGTCAAGTTATGTCATGTACGCCGTTGGAAATTCATGTTTACCATAGATTTGGGACATGGATAATGCAGGCAGCAAGACAGGTCACTTGTCTCCGATCTTGAGGAAGCAAACCAAAAAAAAATCTAACATTGTTCATGGGATAGACTTTTCCTTTTCCAATGTCAGTTGTTGATGTCTGGCCAAATCAAAGGGATCTCAAGGCATGTAGTAAGTGATGCCAACCAACAAGATAAGCAGCCAATCAAAGTGAATTATTCTTGTAGACAGCAAATCATGAAATAAAAAAGCTACTAGCTATTTTACAAAGATTTTACAAATTGCAAAATAAATGATTGGGACATAATTAAGGACTGAAGATCAAAGCTAAAATAGATAACCTAATTTAAAAGAAATAAAAATAGTGGAAAATGTTTTCATAGTTCATGGAATGTATTTAGGATCATTTCTTAGAACAGCATGTTCCAGAGCCAGGCGGAGATCAAACAATACTGTATATTGTGCAATTAATAAGCACATAGGGAAGGCTCACCTAGGTAATAGTGATCATAAGATGATTGAATTTTACTCCACGTTTGAGAGATAAAGGATTGGGTCCGAAAGTATTCACTGAAATGTAAATAAAGGGAGATTATGTGTAAAAGCAGGGCTGGCTGAAGTGAATTTGCAAATCAGGTAAAGGATTGGTGAATAGAGTTACATTGGCAGACATTTAGAATATTTTTGAATGTACAGAATAGATACCTTCAAAACAGTAAGAAAACTTCTAATGAACACACCCATCATCTGTGGTCAACTAGAAATGTTAAAGATTGTATCAAACTGAAGGGAAAAGCATTTAATTGTGCAAGGACAGGTAAAAAGTCAGAATGAAAAACATAAAGTCTGGAGTAACTCATCCATATTAAGGGGAATTTATGAATGAATTATTGCTTCCTTTAATACTTTCTTCACACATCCTATTGTCACTAAAGGGTTTGATAATTCTATACAGCAGTGACTGATTAGGCATGGAAATGTCACGGTTTGGCGGCGTGGATATGAGAAGCCATGGAGGGTAGGTGAAGGGACATGAGATGGCATGAATGGGGCATGGGAGCGTGTGGGAGTTTAGACGCTGTGAAGGGTCATGGCCAAAGGGTCACATGTTTTTATTGTAACTCAGAAGAAGTGGGCCTTTTAAACAGCCCACCACAGCACCAAACAGCTCCTTTGGCTGTCTGTAACCTCTTTTCTGGGTCAGCTGGCTCAATTGCAGCCCACAGCTGTCCCTTCCCAATGAAAAATCCTATTTTTGCAGGCACCTTTCATCTGAGTGGGCAATCAAGGCCAGTAATCTCATTTGCTGCTGCTATATGCCTTGAGGGTAAAGCTGCCTGGGTTTGCTTGCCATGGGTTCCTTGCAGCCAGTATAGAGAGGAAACATTTATCCCATCTGTTTTCACAGTATTCCAGACTACGTTCCACTGTGTTAACTATGTTAATGCACTTCACATCCAGATCCTTCAAGTGTTTTTACAACCCCAGGTTATATTTCTACAGGCCACTAACTCGCCATTGCAAATGATCTTTACAATGACACTATTACTTCAGAAATCCTCAATGCCAAGCAAAATGCAAAGAATAAAGATAGCAGTGAAATCAGCTGCACTGAGCTTTGGTATAGATGAGGACCATAAGAAAATAAAAGATAGATAAGGAACAATGCACTACATCTGCCCATTCATTCAAAAATCTCTCCAAATCGATCATCCATTAACAGGAAGGAAGGAGAGTACAAGACCAGGTTAGACTGCTGTATCTGATGATCCAGGTTTCTAGCATGAGATGGTCACAGATGCAAAGGACCCCAGAGCATAGTGAGGAAGATTGTCAGACTTCAGGCCGAGGCAAATAGCTTCTGGGAAGATGTTGGAACCAATTCGTCCAGAGTTATAGGAACAGGAATAAACTATTCAAGTCTGTCCCACCATCCAACGAGATTATGGCTGAACTGTGGCCCAACTCCATATACCTGTCTTCGGCCCATGACACTTAATACTTTTGCCTATCAAAAATGTATCCATCTCAGATTTAAAATTAACAACTGATCATGCATCCACTGCCATTTGTAGAAGAAAATTCCAAACATCTACCTCCCTTTGCATGTAGGTGTGCTTCCTAACATCTCTCCCAAATGGTCTGTCTCTAATTCTCAGTATTGCCCCTCTAATTGCTCTGGTGAAGCTGGTAGTGAGCTGCCTTCTTGAACCACATTAGTTAAACTCTGTCCTCGATAGAGTTTAGAAGGATGAGGAGCATCACATTGAAGCTTACAAAGTACTGACAGGCCTGGATGGAGTGGATATGGAGAAGATGTTTCCACTAGTAGGAGAGACTAGGACCTGAGGGCACAGCCTCAGAGCAAAGGGATGATCCTTTCGAACAGAGATGAGAAGGAATTTCTTCAACCATAGGGTGATGAATCTGTGGAGCTCATTGCTACAGAGGGCTGAGAAGGCCAATTCATTGAATGTATTTAAGACAGAGATGAATAGATTCTTGATTAGTAAGGGGATCAAAGTTACTGGGAGAAAGCAGGAGAATGGGGTTGAGAAACATATCAGCCCATGATTGAATGTGGGATAGGCTTGATGGGCTGAATGGCCTAAATCTGCTCCTGTATCTTATGGTCATATAGTGTGTATGGAGAAAATACAAACACTGTTAGGGATTTCCTGTGAATAATTTGGCTCACTGGATTGATACCAGGATTGAGTGGATTATTTTATGAGGTAAGATTGCACAGGCTGGGCTTGTTTTTACTAGATTTCAGGAGAGTGACAGGTGATTTGATCAAGGTTTATAATTGGTTTTGACTAGATGGATGTGGAAAGCATGTTCACTCTTGTGGATGATTCATGAACTAGGGACTACTGTTTCAAAATTAGGGTGACCCATTTAGGACAGAGGTGAAGGAAACTATTTCTTCCCAGAGGATTGTGCAAATTTAATGCTCTCTACCACAGAAAGCAATGGAGCTGGGGTCATTGAATTTAATGTGCATTGAATATAAAATTTCACAAGTTGTGTTACAACTGCACAAAATTTTAGTTAGGCCACATTTGGAATATGAAACTGAACACAGAAAGTTTAGAAGGGAGGTGAAAAAGAAAACATGATTCAAAAAGTGATTATAAACAAAGACTGGCAGCAAACGTCAAGTGAAACCCCACTATTTAAAAAAGGAGGGAGAGAAAAAAAACAGAAAAACAGACCTATTAGGTTAACATTGCTAGTAGGGAAATGTTAGTATCTATTATAAAAGATGTGATAACAGAACACTTAGAAAGGAGTAATGGAACTAGACTAAGTCAGCATAAGTTTATGAAAGGGAAATCATGCTTAATGAATCTTCTGAAGTTTTTTGAAGATGTAACTAGCAGAATAGATAAGAGAGAATCAGCGGATGTATATATTTGGATAAGGACTTTTGATAA
Organism: Ginglymostoma cirratum; assembly: GCA_024137785.1. Classification (NCBI taxonomy): domain Eukaryota; kingdom Metazoa; phylum Chordata; class Chondrichthyes; order Orectolobiformes; family Ginglymostomatidae; genus Ginglymostoma; species Ginglymostoma cirratum. The sequence continues at coordinate 22,494,338 of JAHRHZ010000033.1, read as the reverse complement.
GGTCCCAGTTAAGAGGCTAGTGGGCAAAATGAAAGCATGTAGGCTTACGGTAATGTAGTGGCATGGATTGAGAATTGGTTGACAGACCAGAAACAGAGAGTGGGAACAAATGGGTATTTTTCCCAGTAGCAGGGAGTAACTAGTGATGTACCACATGGATCAGTAGTTGGGACCCAGCTTTTCACAATTGTAGTGATTGGAACAAGGTAGATTTTATTGAATGTGAGAGCCTTGATTGAAGTTGCTAACCTGGGCCAATCAGGGAGCCCTGAGTGACAGGCATAAAGAGGAAATCAGAATCTCCTCATTTCTGGGACTGACTCTGAGCTGGCTGACTACAGCCAGTGTGTTCTGCACATGTAAATAAAAGGTGACTTGGTGATGGGATACTAGCCATTGTGCAGTTATTTCAACAATATATATAAATAACTTAGACAAGGGAATGAAATGAAACGTTCCCAAATTTGCTGACCAAACAAAATTGGATGGGATTGTGTGTTGTGAGGTGGATTCAAGGAAGCTTCATGGTAATCTAGGAAATTTGAATGTACGCCTATGGGCAAACATATGGTAAATGCAGTATAGTGTGGATTAATGTAATGTTATACATTTCCACATGCAAAACAGAAAGAAACAGTATCATTTAAATGGTGATATATCGGGAAATAGGGATGTACCAAGAGATCTGGGTGTCCTTGTACACCAGGCAATGAACGTAAATAGGTGTGTCTTAGAACAAAAGTAACGGTAGGAGCGTGGATACAAAATTGGCTGAGTGATGAGAAAAAGATTGCAATGGTTAATTGGTACTATTCAGACTGAAGGAAGGTTTGTGGGAGAGTTTCCCAGGAATTGGTTTTGAGACACTTTGTTTTCCTGGTATATTTATTTAATCTAGACGTTGGTGAAAAGGGGACAATTTCAAAGAATGTGGATGGCACAAAACTTGGAGGTTTTGTGAGCACAGTGCAGAACTTAAGGGTGGCACGGGGGCTCAGTGGTTAGTACTGCTGCCTCACAGCGCCAGGGACCTAGGTTCGATTCCACCCTGAGGCGACTGTCTGTGTGGAGTTTGCACATTCTCCCCGTATCTGGGTGGGTTTCCTCCAGGTGATCCGGTTTCCTCCCACAGTCCAAAGACGTGCAGGCTGGGTGGATTGGCTATGCGTAATTGCCTATAGTGTTCAGGGATGTATAGATTAAGTGAGCTATACGGGATGGGTCTGGGTGGGATGCTCTGAGGATTGGTGTGGACTTGTTGGGCTGAAGGGCCTGGTTCCACACTGTAGGGATTCTATGATTCTATGAATATAAAATTAGGGGTACTATTCTAAAGTGTATGTGGGAGCAGAGAGACTTGTGCCTAAGTTATTAAAGGTAGCAGGATCAGTAGACAGAACTGTTAATAAAGCAAAGTATTCTAGACTTCACGGTGGCTCAGTGGTTAGCACGGCTGCCCTACTGTGCCAGGAACCCAGGTTTGATTCCCGACCCTCGGGTGACTGTCTGTGTGGAGTTTGCACAATCTCCATGTCTGCGTAGGTTTTCTCTGGGTGCTCCGGTTTCTTTTCACAGTCCAAAGATGTGCAGGTTAGGTGGATTGGCCAGGCTAAATTGCTAATAGTGTACAGGGATGTGCTGGCTAGGTGGGTTAGCCATGGGGAATGCAGTGTTACAAGGATGGGGTGGGTATGGGTGGGATGCTCTTCGGAGGGTGGGTGTGGACTCAAAAGGCCAAATGGCCTGCTTCCATACTGTAGGGATTCTATGATAATGGTGGCATAAGTACAAAAACATAGAAGTTATGCTGAACCAAATAGTACATGAGTTAATCCTCAACTGAAATATTGTGAAAAGTTCCGCAGGCACCAAAGTTCATGAAGGATGTTGGAGGGAGTGCAAAAGATTCATACAGCTCAGAAAAGGCCCTTCAGCCCATCGAGTCTGCACTTGACATAATTACCACTAAAAGCACGTTAATTGCAATTTCCTGCACTTGTCCCATATCCTTAAAGAGGTTTATGCATTTTGGCATGGTTTACAAGAATAGTTCCAGGGTCACGAAACTTTAATTATGAGGAAAGAAAGAGGAGCTGGGGCTGTTTTCCTTGAGGAATAAAAGTTTGGGGCAGATTTGAAAGAAGTTTTCATAATCATGAAGGGTCTGGTAGAGAGAAACTGTTCTCACTCATAAAATGTGAGGGCATGGTTTTAACCTGTTTACGAAAGAAGCAAGCAGAAGATGAGAAAGCCTTTTCCACCCAGTGACTGGTTAGAATCTGGAATGTGTTGTCTCCCCATGTGGCGGACGTGTGATGGAAGCATTCAAGAGGGCATTAAATGATCATTTAAACAGAAATAATGAACAGATTTATGTGGAAAATGTCAAAATGCTCACCAGTTGATGCGGACAGTAAGGACAAATGGCCTCCTTCAGAACCTTGAGAGGAGGTCTGTGTCAGGTTGTTGCTTGACTGGTCTGTGTGAGACAGCTCTCACAGTTTTGACACAAGCCCTCAGTTGTTGGTAAGGAAGACTTGACAGTGTCAATGAGTTTATATTTGCTGCTGTCATTTTCAGTGATGCTTGTTGGTCCATCCACTTCCAGTACTTCCTTTTGATCTTGTACCAGTTTGATATAACTGAGTGGCTTATCTGGCTATGCAGAGGGTAGTAAAGAGTAAACCACATTGCAGTGCATCTGAAGCCACAGGTAGATCAGACCAGGTGTTTTCTTCCACAGAAATTCAGACTATTTTTAAACAAATTCAAATTTCACCAATTCAAATTTCACCCTCTTTCAAGGTGAAATTTGAACACAAGTCTCCAAAACAGTAACCTGGGGCTCTGGATTACTTATTGAGTAGTCATACCGCGGCACCACCATCTCCTCTCCTTGAGTCCAGAGCCTTGGCTTCACTGAACCACAAGGACTATCGCCCATAAATGAACGAATAGATAAGAAAGTTTATCTCGGAGATTTTCAGTTTCTGAAAAATAGGAGAATACATGAGCCACCTCGTGTGAAATCACAGCACAGGAAAGAAGAGACAGAAACAAAATCAAAGATAGCTGGAAACACTCAGCAGCTCTGGCAACACATGGGGAGAGAAGTCAGAGTTAAGGTTTTGGGTCCAGTGACCCTTCTTCAAAACAGAATTGTTCCAGAGAAAGGTCATTGGATCTGCAACGATAACATTTTTTTACTCCACAGATGCTGCCAGACTTGCTGAACTTGCAATTTGTGTTTTTGTTTCTGATTTCCAGCATCTGCACTTCTTTCAATTTGTTTTGTTTACAGGAAAGAAGAGGTCTACTATAAACATTCATTGTTCAGGTTAGCACTCAGCTAAACATAAGGCAGTCAAAACATAGAAACAAGGAGCAGAAGAAGGTCATTCAACCCTTTGAGACTGCTCCACCATTCAATATGATGATGGCTGATCATCCAACTCAATACCTTATTCCCACTTTCTCCCAGTATCCTTTAATCCCTTTAGACCAAAGAACTATAGCTAACTCCTTCTTGAAAACATTTAACTTAATTTAGTTTTTTTTTAAAATTTGATATTTAAACCTCAACTGCTTTCTGTGGCAGAGAATTCCACACAAACAGATTATTGAAGATGGGGTAACAAGGTGAACACAGCAGGCCAGGCAGCATCAAAGGAGCAGGAAAGCTGACGTTTTGGGTCTGGACCCTTCTTCAGGAAAAAAGAGATAGGGAGTCTGAGCACGCAGTTATCGGTGATGTGGAGGTACCAGTGTTGGCACTGCGGTGGACAAATTCAAAACTCAGGGCACCAGGTTATAGTCCAATAGATTTATTTAAAATCACAAGCTTTCGGAGAGCAGCCTCCGAAAGCTTGTGATTTTAAACAAATCTGTTGGACTTATAACCTGGTGTCCTGCGACTTTTGACTTTGCAGTTACGAGTGGCATTGAACTGGGGAGAATATTGGGGACCTATGAATTTATGAAAAATAAAGGCATTTGACAGAAACCGCGAAGCCATCAGCTAAGATTTCATTTCACCAGAAATGGAAGGAGTGTAGAGGGGTGCAGTTAAAAAGGAGGTTGCGTTGACTGCACAGTAACTGTACCGTCTCCTTGTGTTTTAACAGGCACCAGCAGTGCAGAGGTAAAGGAGAACCGCAATGTTGGAAATCTATCTCTGGAGGATCACACCCGAGCAGCTAGTGACCGCCAGGTCTTCCGTTGTTCCGACGTGGCTACAGGTGGAGCGCCTGGCCTGAAAAGGAAAAGACCCCTGGAGGAAGGGAATAACGGGCACATGCACCCTAAGGTGCAGCTGAAGTGTAAGAAACTCTCCTGGTCGGTGACACCAAAGAATGCCTTAGTGCAGCTGAATGAGCTGAAGCCGGGGTTACAGTACCAGATGGTCTCCCAGACGGGACCCGTGCATGCGCCCATTTTTGCTATCGCTGTCGAGGTGAATGGTTTGCTCTTCGAAGGTACGGGACCCACCAAAAAGAAAGCAAAGATGAGGGCCGCTGAGATGGCCCTGCAGTCTTTCGTGCAGTTCCCTAACGCGTCGCAGGCTCACTTCACCCTGGGCAACTGCGTCAACCCCAGCGCGGATTTCACATCTGACCAGGCTGACTTCCCCAACACACTGTTTAAGGAGTTTGAGCCTTCGGCTCAGAGTGATGGCTTGCCTTGCTGCAGCCCTGCTGAAAATGAATTGCTGTACAGCGGCTGCAGACATGGGCGATTACTCTGCCACACGTTGGATTTAATGGTCCAAGCCAAACAAAACAAGCACAAGGTTCCGTTCCCAGCAGCGAGCAGGAAGAATCCAGTCGAGATGTTAAATGAGCTGCGTCCAGGCCTGAGGTACGTGTGCATCTCGGAGACTGTCGAGAAGCATGTCAAGAGCTTTGTGATGGCAGTAAGGGTGGATGGGAGAATGTTTGAAGGCTCAGGACGCAGCAAGAAGCTGGCCAAACTCCAAGCTGCACAGGCTGCTCTTCAGACTCTCTTTAACATCCAGCCTGTTCCCAGTGGAAAGCCTTGTCAAGTCCCTGGCAGGAATAAATATCCTCATTTACCACAGGTGAGAATTGCCTGCCAGCCATTGGCAGGCCTTGGCCATTTCACACCAAATTCTTGGCCGACCTCAGGTAACCTTCATTTACACAGATTGGTGGGCGGGAGAGAAATGATGGGAAGTAATTGGGAGGTGCTGAGTATATTTGAATATATCTGCTTTTGCAGTAACCTGGTAAATTAGTGAGAGCGTCATTCTCTGCAGAAAATAAAAATTGCAATGCAGATTTTGAAGTTTTATTCTCGATCAAGTAATTGTGTAAGTATACAAAACATGTCTTGAATTGTTGCTTTCTGAGGTTAAAATATCTTTGAAATAATTACTATTAATAGTAATAGCATTATACGATTAGTACCAGTAATTAAAACTGGTTACTAAATTAGAATTCATAAATATATATATGATCTAATTTTGTCCGTAGTATATACAAAATCCCTGAAATAAACATTGGGAAATATTAGATTATTAAAGACTAATGCTGTTTTGTGTGAGAGGCCGATAACATAAGGTTCTTTTTTAAATTAAACTAGAATATGAAAATGAGTTTCCAGTTCCCCAGCAGTTGCCTGAGGGCAGACAGGTATCCTAAAAGTTCAACCGACTCCTGCCTGAAGCTGAATGGAAATGGACTGGCAGGTGGGGACTGGAATTGGTAAGGGTAAGGTATGCCACTGACAGTACACAGAGAAACCACCCTGGGGTAAGCTGCACTGAATGGGCTGGGCGAGGGGTTGCAGAAACAACACCGGCTGCGGGGAGGGAAAGGAAAGATCACAGCAGGATCAGCCCCAGGATTCCTCAAACAGCACTTCTGCTCCTTTGGGTCCCCAAGGAATTTTTCACAAATGAAAAGCTTCTGGTGGCACGATGGCTCAGTGGTTATCACTGCTGCCTCAGAACGCTACAGACCTAGGTTCTATTCCACCCTCAAGCAACTGTCTGTGTGGAGCTTGTACATTCTGTCCGTGTCTGCATGGTTTTCCTCTGGATGGTCTGGTTACCTCCCACAGTCCAACAATGTGCAGGTTAGGTAGATTGGCTGTTCTAAATTGCTAATAGTGTCCAGCGATGTGCAGGTTAGGTGGATTGACTGTGCTAAATTGCCAATAATGTCCAGGAATGTGCGGTCTAGAAGGATTAACCATGGGAAATGCAGGGTTCCAGGGATAGGGTGGTGGCTGAGTCTGAGTGGAATGCTCTTCGAAGGGTTGGTGTGGACTCAATGGGTGGAATGGCCTGCTTCTGCATTGTAGGGATTCTGTGATGATACTCTGCTGCCTCTTGCTCAGTACCGGTGCCACCATCGCTGTGAGGTGGGCCTCCCTGAGTCCCAGTAAAAACGGAGTCATGGAGTTGATGACTTTGTTGAACCATAACTTTTACACCTCAACAGATCCGTCACCACTCACCTCTAGCCAGACTCTCGCATCACTTGGAAGTCAGTGAAGGTTAATATATTTGATTTATATGATTTATTTATTGTCACATGTATTTTGTTAAATAAAGTGTTGTATAGTGTCTCCATGTTCTGGCACCATAAAGGCTGCAAGGCAGGAATGGAATGTTCATAGACCAAAAAGTCAGCTTGCTTGATTTTAACCCTTCAATGAAGTACAGGTCCAATCTCTGTCATTGCGTTTTGTGAATCCATTAAGAAATGCCTCTTTGTGAACCCAACTTTGTTTCCAGGAAGGTGAAGATTTCCTCCTATCAAAGGATAAGAGTAAATTAAAGTGGTAATGAGTCAGATGATTGAGTGGAAAGGCAAGACTGAACAATTTTGTGGTGCTCCCTCTGGGGAAAATGAAGACTGAAAGGTGACTTGGTTGGGAAGGTAGGCACACTGAGGAACACTCCATTTGTGGGGAAGAGGATGGGCTAGGAGTCCAAAACTAGGGACCATAAATATAACTTTGTCATTAATAAATCTGGTTAGGGGTTTGAGAGAAATTCTTTACCCTGAGAGTAGCTCTTGTGGAACTGGTTACTGTGAGAAATATTTGGGAAGACTAGCACATAGTAGCTACATTTACAGGGAACCTAAATAAGTACATGAAGAAGAAAGGCACACAAGATATGTTCAAAGGTTGAATGACATAAAACCAGAGGGGGCTCATTTGGAGCATAAACACCATATATAATACTGCCTAACTTTCTGTAATCAGCACATTTGGAAATATGACCTTTTATGTCATTATCCAAATTGTTTATCAATAACATGAATAGTTGAGGCCGTAACACAGATGTATATGGGATCCCATTGTTTATATCCTGCCAATTTTATTATCTACCCATTATCCCTATTTTTTGTTGTCTGCCACTCAACTAGCAGGTCGCCCCATGTTCCCAATCCTGTGTTCACCATCTAAAGGACAAATGTAGCAAAAGGAGGGCCTAATCCAAAATCCCAATGGCAATTAATGCCTTTTATTTTATATTTATTCATGGTAGGTGGCTGCCACTGGCTAGGCCATATTTAATTCCCGTCTCTAATTGCCCACAGAGCAACTGCATTGCTGTGGGTCTGGAGTCATGCGCAGCTCAGACTAGATAAGGACAACAGTTTTCTTCCCTCAGGGTCATCAGTGAACTAGATGGGTTTTTCTGACAGTGATTTCCTGGTCATCATTAGACTTAATTTTTACTGAATTCATATTCTACATGGCAGGATTCAAGCCCAGGTCTCCAGGACATTACCTGGGTCACTAGATTAATATTCTAGCGATAATACCACAAGGCCATTGCCTCCCATTTTATTGGTCATTCCAGCGACACTAAATGAAGTTGGTAGCATTTGAAGGCATTTGGCTGAGAGGGAAGCGTCAAACAACAAATCATCCTTCGTGAAAAAGTGGTAATGAGTAATTTCCAAGTTTGCTGTTCTTTCTCTGATACGTGATAGATGCCCAGAAAGTCTCATAAAACACACAACTGTCCAGAACGATCCCTAAGCTTTGGGGTGACATCTCCTCAGGGCCAAACAGCAGCAGTCTCACCCTGACGCATCACAATTCCACCAATGATGCAGGTATTTAGGAGATCTGGGGCCCTTAAGGTCATACTAGTGCTGTGCGAAAGATTGGTACTGATGTTGAGATTCCAGGATCCAGTCTGGGAAACCAAGGCTTGAAATTGAACCATAACAACTGAATATTTCTTAAAGTGATTTTTTTTACTGAAATTCAAGAATATAAGACAAATCATCTCAAAGTGCACATCAATTCACATGTGTTTGGTGCCATCTTAATGAAAATGGTTTCTTCTGCCTGTATACTTCTATGAGCAAACGTTGGGTCTTCGCAACCCAGTGGAGAAATAACTTTTCAAGTTTTTTTTTAAAAATGAAGATCCATTTCAGTGCTGCTACTGTCTTTCAATTTGTAAGTGACTGATTTCGAGTTATCCAAATATCTGATGTTTCATGTGTCTCTCTGCAATTTTTAATGCATGCGTAATGCTTATTTGTTTTATAACAGTTTATGAGCCCTGTCAGAATTATTTTAACAATTTTCTGGTTTTGGTGTTCAAACATATCCCGTAATAACATGCAGAGCGCACAATAATTTTTCCAGCTTCATTTGCTTTGCAGGAGAACAGTGACCGGATTTCTCAAGTAATTAACCGGCTGTGAAACACTTCTGAAAAACCTGAGCAGTGTAAAGTTTTGTTGTCCTTTCATTTCATTGAAAACATTATTATATTTAAGATGACTCCTCCTCGTGGCCCGACTTCAGCAGCCTTACTCTGAAAGGACAGGAGACCAGTGGGTGACATGTAGAAAACACTATCCCAAATATGGGTAGCTTTCAATTAGTATTCAGGTGAAGCACTAGCAACAGACACTGAACCAAACAGAAACACAAAGGTTGCTGAAAGTTCCACCAGCTCTGGTCCTCCCCTGCTGACCCCAGTCAACTGTTTGCAGAATCCAGAAAATTTGATTTGAGATAAAAGGTACTGCAGATGCTGGAGAATCCGAGATAACAAGGTGTGGGGCTGGATGAACGCAGCAGGCCAAGCAGCATCATAGGAACAGGAAAGCTTGACGTTTCGGGAAGGGTCGAGGCCCGAAACGTCAAGCTTTCCTACTCCTATG
>JAHRHZ010000033.1:22465317-22480224 GCA_024137785.1 Ginglymostoma cirratum | reverse complement strand
CATTTCATTGGGTACCTGTAACTTACCTATTGTTACTAGGTTTAAGCCTAGATGTTGGACCTGACTATTTACAAAGAGGTTGTGGTGAGGACCAGAGTGGGACACAGACTGCAACACAAATTTTTTGGAATGTGTTGGAGTCCCCTAGGCTTTACTTGTATGTTTCATGATGACTACTTCAGAAGGGAGTGTATTAGGGACCAGTTAATTATCCCACTGAGTCACCATGAGGTGTTTAACCTTAGGGAGGAAGAAAACCCTTCTGTGAATTAAGTAATGAGTATGCAGCATAGTAACAATTAAACTTGTGGATTTTTTCAACTGGTAATAACAATATAGTCAGCCATTTACACTCTGAAATCAAGCATAACAGCTTCAACAGTTTTTGCTCTTTTCATTCATTGGATAACTTTCTTCATCCTGGAAGACATTTGCTGTGAAGCAATCCATTTATCTGATTCCAGGAAAGATTAAAACATAATAGCGTGAAGAAACAGCAATTTTGGCACTGACCTGTCCAGTACAAATCATTTCAGAGATAGTAGGAACTGCAGATGCTGAAGAATCTGAGATAACAAGGTGTAGAGCTGGATGAACACAGCAGGCCAAGCAGCATCAGAGGAGAAGGAAAGCTGACGTTTCGGGCCTAGACCCTTCATCAGAAATGGGGGAGGGGAAGGGGATTTTGAAATAAATAGGGAGAGATGGGGAGGCGGATAGAAGATGGATAGAGGAGAGGATAGGTGGAGAGGAGACAAACCGGTCAAAGAGGCGGGGATGGAGCCAGTAAAGGTGAGTGTAGGTGGGGAGTTAGGGAGGAGGTAGGTCAGTCCAGGGAGGATGGACAGGTCAAGGGGGCGGGATGAGGCTAGTAGGTAGGAGATGGGAGTGGGGCTTGAGGTGGGAGGAGGGAATAGGTGGGAGGAAGGACAGCTTAGGGAGGTGTAGACAAGCTGGGCTGGTTTTGGGATGCGGTAGGGGGAGGGGATATTTTGAAGCTTGTGAAGTCCACATTGATACCATTGGGCTGCAGGGTTCCCAAGCGGAATATGAGGTGCTGTTCCTGCAACCTTCAGGTAGCATCGTTGTGGCACTGCAGGAGGCCCAGGATGGACATGTCATCTGAGGAATGGGAGGGGGAGTTGAAACAGTTCGCGTCTGGGAGGTGCAGTTGTTTAGTGCGAACCGAGCATAGGTGTTCCGCAAAGTGGTCCCCAAGCCTCCACTTGGTTTCCCCACAACGATGCCATCCAAAGATTGCAGGAACAGCACCTCACATTCCGCTTGGGAACCCTGCAGCCCAATGGTATCAATGTGGACTTCACAAGCTTCAAAATATCCCCTCCCCCAACCGCATCCCAAAGCCAGCCCAGCTCATCTCCACCTCCCTAACCTGTTTTTCCTCTCACGTATCCCCTCCTCCCACATCAAGCCCCACCCCCATCTCCTACCTACTAACATCATCCGCCCCCTTGACCTGTCCGTCCCCCCTGGACTGACCTATCCCCTCCCTAACTCCCCACCTACACTCACCTTTACTGGCTCCATCCCCGCCTCTTTGACCTGTCTGTCTCCTCTCCACCTATCTTCTCCTCTATCCATCTTCTATCTGCCTCCCCCTCTATCCCTATTTATTTCAGAACCCCCTTACCCTCCCCCATTTCTGAAGAAGGGTCTAGGCCCGAAACATCAGCTTTCCTTCTCCTCTGATGCTGCTTGGCCTGCTGTGTTCATCCAGCTCTACACCTTGTTATCTCAGTACAAGTCATTAACTGATCAGATTTTATGGTAAAGTTGAGAATAAATTGTCAAGAAATTTATTCAAAATTACAAAACAGATTCCTTGGTGTTGTACAAAAACAGAAGTTGCTGGAAAAGCTCTGTAGGTCCAGCAGCATCTGTGAAGAAAAAGATCAGAGTTAATGTTTCGGGTTCGGTGACACTTCCATAGAACAGTTCTGAACAGGGTCTGTTGCTGAAGAGATTGTACAAATAGAGATGTAAACAGTGGAGTGCAGAGTTTGTGAATGAGAGAAATACGCAGGAAGAGATGAGGGAGGAACGAAGAAGAATGTGAGGCAGGGATCTATCACTGAGGAAGGCAACTTTGCCTTGGGGAATCAAGGATCGTACTGCTTCTCCTCCGTGCCCACAAGCAGCGCTGGAAAAGCACTTCCCTGTTCCATCCAGGACCTCTCACCTCTCTTCAAGTGTTAGGTTTTTTTCAAGGCCAGGAATCCCCTTTGACTAAAGCTGGAACAAAGGAAATGTAATCTGAGGCGAGAAATCTCATGTACCAACCTTATCCACCCCATTGTCCCGCTGTCACGAAGTGGATTTGAGATTGCATGAGTTCAGGTTTGAATTCTTTTAAAGTCTTACTTTTAACCTGACTCAAACGCACCTGTTCATTGGAAGTTGAAGCTCCCCCTCCTCAGAAATATTTAAAAAATGCACTGGGCATTAAAGACAAGCCTGATCCTGCCTTCACCTAATTTTCTTCCAGTTTAACAGGAGCAGAATTTGACTTTGCACAGTATACACACATCTGATGAAGAGAAGGTACTGTAACACTGCAGGGCTACCAGCATTCAAAGAGCTTTAGCCTGTGCATCCCTTTGTGGTAAAGAAAGGCCGAGTAAAATGTTGGGCGAGTGCTGAAACCTGACAATGTGAGAGACAGAGTTTCAATTGGAATCACACTGTCATTGGAGGGCTCTGAGTTACTGACTGCGTTTGTTTATTTTCCTTCTGAGCTTTCACTCTGTTCAATTTAATTCATCCATTTCCTTCCCTTAGATCGTGGACAATATAACAACCATTCACTGTTTAAACAGAAATTCAGCGGGAAAAGAATATCAACAGGCACGGATAAGGGAAAGACAGAGTGTAGTTACAGAAAGGAGTTGTGTAGATATAATTCCTGATCATGTCCCAAAATGCCTTGTTATCCGTTAGATTGCATCTATTGTGCAGAGAGATAGAGGACCGTATTGTGCAGTAGATCCATAAAGAGCCAATGAATTCCTGGCTGGATAATCTGTTTTGGATGAAGTTATTTGAAGGAAGATGGAAAAGCCTCCTGTCCTTCCATGACTAGTGCTATACAGTACTATGTTTTATGTCGACTTACACCTCATTTTCAGGTATGCCTGGTGTTGCTTCTGGCATGCCCTCCTGCACTCTGCATTGAACCAGGATTGATCCCCTAGTTTGATGGTAATGGTTGAATGGGGGACATGTTGGGCCATGAGGTTACAGATTGTGCTGGAGTACAATTCTGCAGCTGTTGATGGCCCACAGCACCTCATGGATGCCCAGTCTGGAGTTGCTGAATCTGTTCAAAGTCTGTCTCACTGAGCACGGTGATAGTGCCGCACAACACGATGAAGGTTATTCTCAATGTGAAGGCGGGACTTCGTCTCCACAAGGACTGTGCGGTGGTCACTCTTACTGATACAGTCATGGACAGATACATCTGCAGCTGGCAGATTGGTGAGGATGAGGTCAAATATGTTTGTCCCTCTTGTTGGTTCCCTCACCATCTGCCACAGACCCAGTCTAGCAGCTGTGTCCTTTATAACCCCACCAGCGTCATCAGTAGGACTGCTGCTGAGCCACTCTTGGTGGTGGACATTGAAATCACCTGCTACATCTTGGGCCCTTGCCATCCTCAGCGTTTCCTCCAATTGTTGTTCAGCATGGAGGAGTACCGACCCATCAACTGAGAGAGAACGGTATGTGATAATTAGCAGGAGGTTTTCTTAGCCATGTTTAACCTGAAGCCACAAGACTTCATGGGGTCTGGAGTCAATGTGGAGGACTCTCAGAGCAATACCCTCATGACTGTATACCACTGTGCCGCCACCTCTACTGGGTCCATTCTGCCGGTGGGACAGGACATATCCAGGGATGGGTGATGGCGGTTTCTGGGATGTTGTCCATAAGGTGTGATTCCGGGAGTATAACTATGTCAGGCTGTGGACAGCTCTCCCAATTTTGGAACTAACCCCCAGATGTTAGTGAGGGCTTTGCAGGGTCAATAAGGCTGTTTCTGCCATTGTCTTTCCCGGTGCCTAGTTGATGCCAGGTGATCCATCCAGTTTCATTTCTTTGAGACTTTGTAGCAATTGGTGCACCTGAGTGGCCTGCTAGGCAATTTCAGAGGGCAATTGGGAATCAACATTGCACTTGGTCTGGAGTCACATGTACGTCAGACCTGGTGAGGATGGCAGATTTCTTTCCCTAAAGGGCATTAGCAAATCAAATGGGTTTTTCCTCCAACAATTGACAATAGTTTCATGGTCATCAGTAGATTCTTAATTCCATTGTTTTAATTGAATTCAAATTCCACCATCTGCCATTGCGGGATTCGAACCCGGGTCCTTAGAACATTATCTGGGTCTCTAGATTAACAGTCTAGCGATAACACCACTAGGCCATCACCTTCTCCAAACTGCTGTTAAAGATTAGTGATGGGAAAATGTTTGAACAAAACCTTAAAACATCCAATAATCAGCAGAATGACGATGGAGCTAATGGTCTTCATCCTTTTCCACATTGTGTGTTAAGTGAGCACAGGTGCCACACAGCATATTGGAGCTCTGGTGTATTATGCACTTATCATGGGACGAACACGCTTCCCATTAGATGAGTTTACAATCACAGCTGCATGACCATGGGCAGATGCAAGGAGTAGTTTGAATTCCCTTTGCAGGTAGGTGGGAGAGTCATTGCTGGGCAACTTGTTTCTGTCAAATGTAATGTGGTACCTTAGGAAATCGCACTCAAACCACTCAGCTAATAACCAGGGATGACGTTAGGATTGGAGGTACCAAAATATGGTAAAGAGTGACAAACGATTTTTCAAAAACTCATAAAAAAATGCTGAAGCACAGCAGATTTCAGTGTCTATTTTTGAATTTCTCCATGTAAATCCAATCAGCAGAATTCACATTTGAGTTGTCTCTCCAAATTCTGTTCACAACAAACCTGTAAAGTACACATTTTGGCCTAAAGGCTACAGATGGAAAATGGTTGATGTTATCAGCAAGTCTATAGAGAGAGAGTTTCATGTCTGTGACGGTTCATCAGAACTGCAGAACTCATCAGAATCTTAAGCTTGAAAAGCTTAGCAGGTGTGGCAGCATCTGTGAAGAAAAGATCAGAGCTAACATTTTGGGTCCAGTGATCCTTTCTCAGGACACCAGACCTGAAACGTTAACTCTGATTTTTTTCTTCACAGGTGCTGCCACACCTGCTGAGCTATCCTAGCAACTTCTGTTTTTGTTTCTGATTTGCAGCATCTGCAGTTCTTTCGGTTTTTGTTTAGAATTTTGAGATTGCTCATGTGAAGATATTCATCTGCTTTATAGCAAAGGGGAAACTCAATCCTAAGTGTCCATTGCAATACTGTGAAGAGAAGGCATTTGTTGTGTCTGAAGGGTTGGAAAAGAATCGAAAGACTTTGCATTTATGCAACTTCTTTTACAACCTCTGGATCTCCAAATGAGCATTCCAGCCAATGATGTACAGCTACAGTAGGAATGAAAGAATTGTAGCAAGGAATTTGCACACAGTTAGGTCCCAAGGGTGGTAATACGGTAATGACCTGATCATCTGTTTGATGTTGATGTCTGTTGATAGGTAGAGCAGGACTCTAAAGTCAGGTCACAGCTGGAGTATTGTGAACAGTTTTGGACTATTTATCTAAAGAAAGATATACTGGCATTGGAGGCCATGCAAAGAAGTTTCTCAAGGCTGATGCCACGTACAGAGGGACCATCTCATAAGGAGAGATTGAGTAGATTGGGATTGTACTTGTTGGAAAATAGAAGAATGAGAAATTACCTTATTGAAACATGTAAGATGCTTAGATGATCTGACAGGGTAGATGTAGAAAGGTTGTGACCATTGTAAGAACAGATGGCATAATCTCAGAATGAGGGGTCACACATTTAAAACCAAGAAGAGGAGGAATTTCTTCCTTCTCTGAGGCTTGTTGAATCTGTGGAATTCATTAACATGGAGAGCTGTTGAGGAAGGGTCACGCGACCCGAAACATTAACTCTAATTTCTCTCAGATGCTGCCTGACATGCTGAGCTTTTCCAATACCTTTTTTTTGGGACTGTTAAGGCTTGGTCATTAAGTATATTCGAGGCTGAGGTAGATTTTTCATCAGAAAGGGAATCAAGGGTTAAAGGGAAAAGGCAGTAAAGTGGAGTTGAGGATTATCAGATCAGCAATGATCCCATTGAATGCTGGAGTAGACATGATGGGTTGAATGGCCTGCTTCTGTTCCTACGATCTTATGATCTTTTGAACTCTGGGGAGAGCTCCCTACCCTTCAAAATAGCCTCTTGCGATCTTTTACATCCACTTGAGAGGGGAAATGGGGCTTTGGCCTTAAGTCTCATCCAAAAGTTGTCACATTGAACACTCCCTCAGCTGTCTATCATTGCTGCAGCAAGGTGTCGAACCTCAACCCAGGAAATGAGATTATAGAGTCTTTAAAAAATTAAATCAGAATGCTATGCATTATGAGTATTCTTAATAACACTGACTATGTTTAGTTGTTTCGACAAAGCTCCATCAAGTGTAAATGGTTAAGTGCAGTTCAGCAAAAAATAAGAGCAATGGTTGCACGTGAGAAGCGTATTTTATAGCACACCCATAAAACCTCAAGCTGTTCTTGGCCAATACATCTCTGTGTGTAGAGGATTGGGGTTGCCGTATACCCAGCTATCAGTCACTGCCGAGGCTCTAGCTTGCAAGACTGACTGCCTGCTGTTGTTGCTGTTAGTCTGCCATCAGGCACAGATTAGGACTCCTGCCGGGCATTGGCACTCGCTTGTTTAAAAACATTTGTTTGTTTGTCATTTTGTTCTGCAATACCCCATGTTGGTTTGGCAGAGTGAACGTGTGGAAAGAAAAATGTACAGCATAATGATGATGAACATTCTGCTTGCCTAATGCTCCAGAAATTGGAGTAGTGCAGAATACAGTCATAGAGTCTAGCTGTGTCAGGATCCATCTCCTTTATTTTGAAATAACAACATCTTTTTATTATGCTAAATTTGCCACTGAAGTATAATGCCCTATGGCACTTCATGGGATCCTTAGAAAGCAAAATGTGGCACAAAGGCACACCAGGAGTTATGAGGACAGATAACTAACGCCTTGGTCAAAGAAGTCGATTTTAAGGAGTGTCTTAAAGAAGGAAAGTGAGGTACAAGGCGGAGAGGTGTAGACTGATATCCCAGAGCTTGAGGCCCAGGCCACTGAGCATTCGGCCACCAAAGCTGGAGCAATTATAATCAGGGAGAGGAGCACAGATATTTTTGTTTTTTCTTAATCCCTACAGGCCATTTGGCCCAACAAGTCCACATCAACTCTCTGACAACCATCCCAATTCGACTCACTTTCTATCCTACCCCTATAACCCTGCGTTTCCCATGGCTAATCCACCTAACATACATAAGCCTGGACACTACAGGCAATTTTAGCAAGGTCAGTCCCCACCTAACCTGCACATAGAAGCATAAAATCATAGAATCCCTACAGTATGGAAACAGGCCCTTCGGCTCAACAAATCCACACTGACCCTCAGAGCACCTGACCCAGACTCATCCCCCTAATCTACACATCCCTGAACACTATGGGCAATTACACATTGCCAATCCACCTAGCCTGCATATCTTTGGACTGTAGGAGGAAACTGGAGCACCTGGAGGAAACCCACACAGACGCAAGGGGAATTTGCAAACTCCACACAGACAGTCACCTGAAGATGGAATTGAACCTGGGTCCTTGGTGCTATAAGGCAGCAGTGCTAACCACTGAGCCACTATGCTAACATGAAGGATTGTGGAGCTGGAGATTAAAGAGGTGGGGACATGAAAGGTTTTAGAGGGCTTAATGAAAAAGCATTTTCAAATCAAGAGATTGCTTGACTTGGAGCCAATGTAGGACAGAAAACCAAAGAGATGTTAGATGAACAAGACTTGGTGCAGGTTAAGACAAGGAGTACAGACTTTTGAATAACTTCACACATCCAAAGGATACACTGATAGATCAGCTGGAAGTGCATTGGAATGCAACAGTGGGCTGCACATAACAAAGGATGAAATGAGTGAAGAGGAATAATATCCACACAAGGTGAATATTCCTCTGGCGATTCGGTCTCGCACCATTCCAGCTGCATTCACAGGATTCCAAAAGTCGTACCTTATTCTAATGTGACAGATGAGGTGGACAGAACATGATCACTCATCCCGCAGGAATTGTACAAATTTACTAGGGAGTGAGAGTAGTTTAGAACCAGCAAATGCAGTGGAAATTCACATTATGCTGAATACTGAGTGTAAGACCTTATATAATTTGGATTAAGTCTATCTTTTGCCTTTTGAATAGCTCTGTTCAAAAGAGAGATGTTTTGGACTGCTCTAAAACTGTGGATTATAGGATTTCCTGGTGGCATCCGGAGTGTTACCACATAACATTCCCTGAAGTTTTGTTTTATCTTGTGTAGTTCCCTAAGGGCCTGCAAATTTCCTTACTGCTTTCCTGTCACCAAATGTGAGCATTGGAACTGGGAAGAATTTGGACTTGCTCCCAACATTTCTAACAGATGTCACTGACAAAGTTTTATCAGAGATAATAGGAACTGCAGATGCTGGAGAATCCAAGATCACAAGGTGTAGAGCTGGATGAACACAGCAGGCCAAGCAGCATCAAAGGAGCAGGAAATGCCCGAAACGTCAAGATTTCCTGCTCCTATGATGCTGTTTGGCCTGTTGTGTTCATCCAGCTCTACACCTCACTGACAAAGTTTGCTCCTTTTCCATCGTCGATTTCAGTTCAATGCCATCTAGAGGGGATCTCCAACAACTGAAAAAGCCATCAACCAGTCTAATCAGCCAGAGAGATTGAAGCATTCTCACAGACGACAAAAGTAAAAGCAAAAATGCAGAAGCTTTCATAATTCTCATCTTGATGATGTTCAAGGCAAAATAAGCAATTAGGACATGCTTATGTTAAGGTAGAATCATCAACATATTTTTAAAAAATAATTGTCATCATTTGAAAATCTGTGGCATTTCTATGGATTGAAGATGTATGATGAAGGTTCTCAGAGGCTGGCATATGTCAGAGGTCCATGGACATGTATTGAGTATGGCCAATGCCCATGGAGTGTATCATGAGATGTCAGTTCCCATTGTCTATTATAGAGGTCCTTCAGACAAAGCAGAAGTGTTGCTATGTACCCATTCTGATTTCCACATCGAGAATTCTTGATGCCTAGCTTGCTTGGCACATTTGATAAGATAGGAGTATTAATGAAGTGAATTGTGACATTAATAAGACATTTAACAAGCGGTATTCCCCCGAAGTGGCAAGTTGCTGCTGCCCAGCAATATATTTTCCTCACTGCTTGGCAAATCTATCAAAGATGCAACACATTGCTCCCAGTGCCAAGATAGGCCTCACTGGATTTCTCACAAGATTCTGCTTGAAATTCCACCCTATGATGTAACCTATTTTTCTTATCAACCTGTTCAGAGGTTTTATTACATACCTCTAGAGCAGTTGGGACTTGAACCCAAGCCTCCTAATTTGGGTGTATGGACACTACCACTGCACCAGACAGGGTCCCTGTGACATAAAATGCAATTAAAAACTGAGTTACAACTCAATCAACAATGCTTATATTTTTAAATGCCTTATGCAACAAAAGCAGTGCTTGGAAGGTTGAAGTTCATATCAAATCAGTAATTCTGCAGTGACTGCATCCCTGAAGATAATAGTGCACCCTGTGGAGGTGCCGCTCACCATTATCAACAACTTCCAGATGTCTATAACAAAATCAGAAATTGCTGAAAAACTCAGCAGATCTGGCAGCATCAGTGGAGAGAAAATAGAGTTAATGCTTCGGGTCCAGTGACCCTTCTTCAGCGTGGAAGAGGTTCTGAAGAAGTGTCACTTGACCCGAAATATTAACTCTGGTTTCGCTCCACAGATGCTGCCAGACCTGCTGAGCTTTTCCAGCAATTTCTGACTTTATTTCTGATCTCTAGCATTCGTAGTTCCTTAGCTTTTTTTCTCTTCCAAGAGGTGGCTCAGTGGTTAGCACTGCTGCCTCACAGCGCCAGGGACCTGGGTTTGATTTCACCCTTGGGCGACTGTCTGTGTGGAGTTTGCACGTTCTCCCTATGTCTGTGTGGGTTTCCTCCGGGTGCTCCAGTTTCCTCCCACAGTCTAAAGATGTGCAGACTAGGTGGATTGGCCATGCTAAATTGCCCTTAGTGTTAAGGGATTGGTAGATTAGGTGGGCTATAGGGGGATGGGTCTGGGTGGGATGCTCTGAGAGTCAGAGATATCTCTGATACAATTTTAACCCCACTGCGAAGCCTCTTCTAAGGATGCCTACCCTGAAGAAGTTACCCTCCTCCCTCCGGACAAACCTCAGGGAATCTCACTCCCACTGCAACTCTCTCATAATCTCTTCGGCCTTGCCATCCCCGCCTCTTCGACTTGTCTGCCTCCTCTCCACCTATCCTCTCCTTTATCCATCCTCTATCCGCCTCCCCCTCTCTCCCTATTTATTTCAGAACCCTCTTCCCCTCCCCAATTTCTGCTGAAGGGTCTAGGCCCGAAACGTCAAGCTTTCCTGCTCCTATGATGCTGCTTGGCCTGCTGTGTTCATCCAGCCCTACACCTTGTTATCCTGTTGCTCTGAGAGTCAGTGTGGACTTGTTGGGCCGAAGGGCCTGTTTCCACACTGTAGGGGTTCTATGAAAATTCTATGAAATTTCTATGTTTAACTGTATCTGAAAACACCAAAAGCCATTGACAGTTGTACACAATAGTGACAATGACTGCTGACAGTTTATCGTACTGTAACTGCATATTCCAGGTCCTGTGAATCACGGAAGACGCTATTTGTCGTGAGCTAAACTATTAAATAAGTTACTTAACAGATAGCATTAGGTCCATAATCAATGATTACTCTTGAGATCACTAACGATCGTAGCATTAAGACAAAGAAGTAGAGTTCAGGATTGTCAGAGTGGCCATGATTTCATTGAATGGCAAAGTGAACTGAATAAGCTAAAAGACCTACTTCTGCTTCCATCTTATGGTCTTATAGTACAATATAAATGACCAAAGACAAATTCCTTTAAGTGAATCAAGACAAGTTAGTCAGACAAATCCATTTGAATTCTCCTGACAGACTTTCAGGCGTTTCTGAATAAGAAATGTACAAGTTTGTTCCTTGGTGGCAATAATAAATATTCTTTAAAGCAAAAAAAATGTAATTAGTGTCACCCATATAGCCCATCAAGCCTGCTCTTATCTGTATTTTGTCTCCAGCAAAGGTATTTTTACCTAATGTGGCAATGTTTATGTCATCCCTCACAGTACATTAAACTAGAGTGTGGGTAGCATGGTATTGAAAGATCCAACAGACGTTAATTACAACTGAGTAATATCTGCAATGATTACACATCCATGCATGGACTAACATTAAGCTGTTTGGTGCAAAGCATTCGGTGGATGTATAAGCATGTCATGTTTTAAGTGATCCAGAAGTATGAGATTATTATAACCTCAGGTCACATGCTATGAAACGGCAATGGTATTATGTGCATTTCTCTTTAAGACGTACTGATTTATTAACCATGAGACATCACACAACAACCCTTTTTCTTTTCACAGATAAAAAATAATCTCCAATAGTTATACATGGTTGTATACAGGTGTGTGGAGACAATAAGGTCTGCAGATACTGGAAGTCAGAGTCTATAGGTGTGAGGCTGGAAAAGCACAACGGATCAGACAGCATCTGAGGTAAGTCAACCTTTTGGGCTGAAATCCTTCGTCAGGACTTGACAAAGAATTTCAGCCCAAAACGCTCACTAACCTGTTCCTCTGGTGGTGCCAGACCCGCTGTATTATTCCAGCCTCACACCCATAGACTCAGTTTATAGGTATGTGTTGTCAATTCAGTGGTTACACAAACAGGACAAACAGAGTTTACAGGATTAACTATTCAAATCTCAATGGAGGCCTTTCGGAATTTAACAGCTTGTCCTGATCTGGTGATCATACGTCTGACTGGAGCCATTCATGTTATTCTCATCACTTTTGGTAAGAGCTTGGTTTTCTTGCTGCTGACTGCTACCAATCAACATCATCACATAGTCAACCATATTGCACATCATCACCATCAGGTACTTCCTCACTCTCTGTGTGCATGGTTGCCATTGTTACACATTGGTCTGGGTTGGCTTCTGTTCCTTCGTGGTGTAATTTTCCTTGTGCACCTTGAAAAGTTCTGTTGCTACATTTGTCCAAGGAGTGGAGGGAACGTTGTGTGGACATGGGGGCTCCCTCTGCTGCTTGGTTGATACATTTGGCTTGTCTCTGCAAATTGGATATCCTGATTCATTCCTAACCAATATACAGACTCCTTTACTAGCCATTATATGTGTTCAATACCCATATGACCCTTGTATAACAAAGTCATGATACGTTGGTAAAATATTTTTGGTATTAGGATTATTTTGCCTCTGAAGATGATCGTTGTTTATGTTTGTATGGTTAAAATGAGTGAATGTTCTCGGGTATTGTTTTAATACTGTCAGGCCATTCCTGAATAATGATCTTTTGTAACTCTGGTAATTGCTCATCTTTGGTAATTGTCAATTGCAGCTATTCAAACTGGCTTTGGTCTAAGTGTAACACGCCAATCTTAAAATCATCTTCAGATTCAACTGTTTGCATCACATGTTGCCTGTTGCATGAGATGCATGTGGGTTGAATCTCGTGAAGTGGGGCTACACCAATGTCTGTGTGTATTGGAGGTCCTGCTATTGTTAGACCATATTGGAGAGAGATGTCAAAGAGAAGTCTTGAGTCCTGTGTTCAGTAGCACAAATCGATCTTTATTTGGAGCTCCTTATCATGCAATGTGAGAGGCCAGAGACAGCTCCGAATTTGGCTTTCATGTGGGGCCCAGTTGTCCTCTTAATTACATCTCAGATTGGAGGAGAGGTCAATGACACTCTACTGTTCCCAATAAAGCATCAGATATTTATAGATACCATGTTACAATGGTTACATGTTACATTGACATCAGTACTTGCCACATCCCCTCTGACTTACACATCCAATCCTGTGAATACACAATCAATGATGGATGCCCCTATGAACAGCCTTATGTTTTCCTGTGATCTCACGGTGTTTTCAATACAGCTTCACCACTAGTCCTTCAGATCTTATAACGCATCTCATTAATTTACAATTCAATCCTTGAAGTTATTACAGGAGATAGAAAAAGATGCTAATTCCTACTAATTTCTATAAAATTCATAACGTCAGTTCTAATTTAAAGTTAGTTATATATAAACTTGTACTATTACACCTAATGTTAAAATTCAAAGGTCAACGAGTTGTGAGCAGCTTCTTTCTCATCTGACCTTCGAAATCAAACAAGTACTGTCCCTCTTTCATGTAGCTGCAACTATAACGCCTTCTATGCACAGGCTGTCCGTACATGTGTTGAAAACGGGAGATTACTTAAGACAAAATGTACAGTCCCTGCTTTAAATTTTTCTGCACTATCTATTTTACTAAATATGACTATATCTATTCTCAAATTCCATTGATAAGACTGAAACTCAATCATTTTCCCAGCTTAAGAATTTTGTCTGAATTCCTAAGGTTTTACATGATATCTCTGTCCTTCTCCCCTTGATCATTGGATGTAAGAATTCACTTGAGCTGTCTTCATCGTTATTTAGGTTCACTTATTTAGTTGAGGAAACTGTCATTGTTTATTTTCTCTCATTCAAGCTGCTGCCCTTTACAGGTCACCTGCTTACCCATTTGTTTTTCAGTGCCCCCTTGCCATCGGGATGGGGGCTCTAATCCACTGACTATAGTCCTTCATTTTAAAAGAATTCAACTAAATCTGTTAACATTAGATGTAGATTTCATTTTTTAATTTCTCACTATTCCAGAATCTCCATTATTATGGGATCATACTTCTAATTCTTGCTAAATTACAAACTTCAGGTTGTCTGATCCCAAACATCTCTTATCAGACTGTCACTTACAGATATCTACTGCCGTGTGTTCATACTGAACTTCCTGCATTTTAATTTGTAAGATTCTTTGTTTTATCTGTTACCTTGGGCTTATCTTATTCTCAAAGATACCATTGTTCTAACTTGTCATCTCACTCGAATGCTGAATTAAAATCTTCTCCACCATTTTTATGCAAATTTAAAAATCCATGGCTAGTCATTTTGTTCCACTTCTGGCCATGAGCTTCCCCAACAGACAAGGTAGAAAATTTCAGGAAGCCACAATGAGGTTGAGTATTGGCACTTCCTTTATATACATTTTTCAGAACACAAAGTCGTATTTTTTGTTTAATTCATTCACAGGATGATGGTGTTGCTGGCTAGACTAGCAACATCCCAGATTGCCCATCCCTGATTGCCCAGAGTGCAGTTAAGAGCCAATTACTTTGCTATGGGTCTGAAGTCACCTGTAGACCAGAGCAGGCAAAGACGACAGTTTTTATTCTCTAAAGGATATTAGTGAACCAGATGAGTTTTTCCAAAAATCAGCAACAGTTTCACTGTCTGCTATAACAAGCATGGGGCTGGATGAACACAGCAGGCCAAGCAGCATCATAGGAGCAGGAAAACTTGACGTTTCGGGCCTAAACCCTTCATCAGAAATGGGGGAGGGGAAGAGGGTTCTGAAATAAATAGGGAGAGAGGGGGAGGCGGATAGAGGATGGATAGAGGAGAGGATAGGTGGAGAGGAGGCAGACAAGTCGAAGAGGCGGGGATGGAGCCAGTAAAGGTGAGTGTAGGTGGGGGGTAGGGAGG
>JAHRHZ010000033.1:22428944-22461996 GCA_024137785.1 Ginglymostoma cirratum | reverse complement strand
TCAGTTTTAGTTTCATATGATTACCCACTCCCTCATCCTTCAGTTCTCTGAGGGTCAAAAGGTCTGTATTTCTTAGCATTTAGTGTAATCAAAGATAGGGTATCACAGTCACTGGGATAAGAATCGCAAAGATTGGACTTTTTGAGTGAAGAACTGTCTCCTCAATTCAATCCTAAAGGATCGTTCCCTTATCATGAGAATGTATTCCCTGTAGTAGTATGACATTTAAGGTTCATAATTCATCTTCATCTTTCAGGTAAGATAAGTCTAGTGCAAACACATAACAGTTGCTTTTTTTCATAGTTCCAAGTCCTGTCCATAGCAGTTATTTGTAGATGAAAGCCAAACTGTCAGATGAGGGTTTTCCAACCTTGGAGGCTAGTTAAAACAGCATCCTGGACTTAAAATTTAATCCCTGGATACAGTTTTGCGCAGCTGAGGGGAAAAATTATCGCAATATCAAAATATTTTTTTCATTTTCTTTGCACATTTATCTCTATCACATCTTACACCACAAATTGGAAATGAAAAATGATGGTTGTTTGACTGGGTAGGATGGCTACAGGTCATGTGCCCAAACTCTAGAAATGAATTCTGCAAGAATTGGCCTTCTAAAGACTGCTCAGGTAAATGATAGCAAATGAGTGTCTAAACAAGAAGAGAATAACCACATGGGGTGTTTGAGTATGAACACAATCCTGTCAATTTGGGCAAATTGACATGGGTTCAAATTGTAGAGTCAACATATTCCATCTGCACAGAAGCAAGCACCATCAGCTGAACAAGAGTCATCTTTCGACATTCCATCTTGTGCAAATGAGTTTGATCCCTTTCAACTGAGTCCTGTTGGTATTCTGGTATTGACATCACTTCATAACCATTCAGAATTGATTTGCAGCAATTCACAAAAATCAGCCCTCTTGTCACCAAACAGATTTGTTAACCTTTAATAAAAGTAGGGTGGTATTTAAAGCTGCTTTTTGAGAACAAAAAAGGCAATAACGAGGAGCAGCGACACCAAATTTAATTCTGTTAGGCATTAGCTCGCATTATTGTCCTGCAAGATTAGGCTCAGAAATAAACCCAAATGCTTTTTACATGGCAACTGCGATCACAGTACTTCATTGGCTCTAAAGCACCTCTGAGACAGTGAAAGGTGCTATGTACAACATAAGAAATGGGAGCTGGAGTAGGCTATTTGGCCCTTCGTGCTTCTTCAACTGTTCAACAAGGTCATGGTTAATCTGAACCAAGCTTCAACGTGTCTTTTGTGCCAGTTCCTCATAATCCTCAACTCCCCTATTATTTCAAGATTTAACTTTTTTTAAAATTAGGTTTATTGTCACATGCATTCAAGTTACAAAAGAATAGGAGTACAGTGAAAAATTTACAATGTTACCAATACATGGTGCCATCTTAGTACAAAGTACCTAGGTACAAAAGAATAGAGAAAATAAAGAAATTACAACCTCCTCTTTAAATACTTTCAGTGACATAGCCTTCACAACTCTCCAGGGCAGAGAATTCCAGGCATTCACTTGCCTTTGGGGATAGGAAATGCCTTCTCACCTCAATTTTAAAATGGGTATTCCCTTACTCTGTAACTATGTCCCCTTGCTTGAGATTCCCCCACTTGTGGAAACACCCTTTCAATGTCTACCCTGTCAAGCCCCCTACAGAATCTTGTATTTTTCAATAAGACCACTCATTGTTCTTCTAAATATAAATGAATAAAGGCTAAACCTGTTTAGCAATTCTAAATAAGTCAACCTTTTCATCCCCGGAATCAGTCAGGTGAATCTCGATTGAATTGCTTCTAATGACAGTATATTCTTTCTTAAATGCCAAAACTGTATACAATAGTGCAGCCCCACCAACATCCTGATTAGTTGTAAAAAGACTTCCCAATTTTTAAACTCCAACCCCCTTGCAATCAAGGCCAACATTTCAACTGCAGTATCCGTTGCTAACCTTCTGGCCTGAAGCTTTTTTTTAGCTAAGTACAAGTTGAGTTTTTTGGAGGTTTCATCACCCCAAGACCCAGTGAATTCTCTGTCTTGCCAAACTCACCTCATTAATTATCTAGCCCTCCACGATGATATCCCTCACATTCAGTTCCATTCCCAAATTATCAAATTACCATGTACCTTTCTTGGTAACAATGGAACATTGCTGGGATATCCCGGAATTGATCAGTATCCCTGATGTTGCTGCCATCTTTAAGAAGCTGTGTTTTTTTCTTTATTCATTCACGGGAGGAGGATGTCGCTGGCTAGGCAGCATTTATTGCTGATCCCTAATTGCCCAGAGAGCAGTTCAGAGTCAACAACATTGCTGTGGGTCTGGAGTCACGTGTCAGCCAGACCAGGTAAGGCTGGCAGTTTCCTTCCCTAAAGGACATTAGTGAACCAGATGACAATAGACAATGGATTTAAAGTCATCTTTAGACTGTTAATTCCAGATATTTATTGAATTCAAATTCCACCATCTGCCATGGTGGGTTTCGAACACAGTTTCCCAGAACATTATCTGGGTCTCTGGATTAACAGTCCAACGATAATACCACTCGGCCATCACCACCCCGCTATGCATCAAGATGCCACCATTAGTCCAGAGCTGCCTTAGACAGCTCCTAACACATGCCTCAGACATGGCAGATGGGGGAATTTGGTGCTCTGCTTTGCAAGCAGGGACTCAGAAACCTACTTCATGGGGTGGTGCAGGCTGGCCACCTATTTCCCTGCGGCCAGCAGAGGCAGTCAAATGCCAGACTGAGCCAGCCTGGACCAAGTTTGGTACCCAGATCAGAGCGGGTTCAGTGGTGTGGAGGAATGGCCAGCATTGTAGGAAGAAGGTCAATGTCCTTCTCCACTCTGACAGCCTGATTGTCACCATGTTCTCTCCAACACCTGACGCTCACGTCTCTGCCACTATACTTACTTCCCATCAAGGTCCATACTGCATGACTCTCACTACTGCCTGCAACATCTTCCCCCACTTACTCTCTCACTCCAAACCTTCCCTCAACACCAACCCTGCATACCATCTGTACTGCCTACTCACTCGCTCAGGACACCTCACTAACTGCACCATTTACATCTCCCTTATTACCTGCCTCAGCTTTGTTTCAGGAGGGAAAGAAATCCCACAGTCGCACAGAAAGTGTCAAGACAGGTAATGGGCTGCCTGACATTGAACCCTTCACCTTTAATGAGGAGGGCATCCTGACCTTGACTGCTCTGAGTGGCTGACTGACCATGTGAAAGCCCCAGACTGATATCGGAGACTGCCTTTGACGTATTTTGCTGGAATCCCCTAACCGTACGCTATCTCCGTTGTGTTAACTGAGCCTGCTGAAAACCATGACATGCTTGTGCCTGTCAAGACAGACAGGTTGCGATGGATTTCTTCTGTATTGTAACAGTTTTGTGACTGGTGAGGCAGCACAGCAGTAATGTGAGTCTGGCATCTCTGGCTAATGGGGCAAAGTGCAATAAGGCAAGGCAATGCAAGTCAGGGATGCCAAAAGCATCCAGGTAGGATCAGACAGCTGTAAGCTGGTCCAGTCCACGAGCTGAATGCATGACCATGAGTGCACAGTGTCTTTGCATGACAATGATAGTTGCTGGTGCAGCTTCAGATATAACATGGGGATATGCCAAGATGGCATATGGCATGCCAGCTGCCAATGCCTGTGGATGTGAGGTGCACATAGTGGTTTCCAGAGATGTCAGTGCCCAGTGTCCAACATCAAGGTCCCCTGGAGCAAGCAGCAAGGTAAAGTCATCAGGTATCTAGTCTGACTTCCATGATGTAGATTCTCAAACTCTAGCCTGTGCAACTCATTTGGCAAGATAGGAAGTTGAGCATTACTGAGACGATGGGTTGTAGTATTAATAAGGCATTTAACAAGCAAAAAAATGCATAAAAGATGCAACAACCTATAGCTGACATTAAGACAGATCTTTCTGGAATCCTCACACTGTACTGGAACAAATCTGGCTATCATCCACAGCACTCAGACACCTATAAGATTTTGCCCTTTGTGTTTCATGCACATGAACAGCCATATCCCACTACAGTTCACAGTTTTGGAGACTCTCTCAATTCCTTTTGATTCTTCCTACCAATGTGACCTTGTACTTTCCTACATTAAACTCCATTTGACAACTTTTTGTCCATTCACCAGACCTGTCAGTATATCCTTGCAGATTCCTTATGTCCACATCCCAATGTGCCACTCATCCCTCCACCTATTTTTGTATCATCAGCAAATTTACTTGCAACACTGCTTGATATATCCACAAAGAAGTCTAGCAGATTTGTAAAACATGATTTCCCTTTCACAAACTTATGTGGACTCTGTTAATTGTGTTAAGCTTTTTGAAGTTTGTTTTAATAACAAACACTACCATTTTCCCAATGACAGAGAAACCTTATTACTATTTAAATGACAGTCACAAAGGATAATGGGATTTAAAATTCCACAGTGATTCTCCTAAGTGTATGCAGTAAATTCAATGAGTGGGTGAACCTCTGCATAAATTCACTGTCCTTGTGTTGTAGTCATATACAGCTGTACCACTCTCTTAACTAGTGGTGGTCACTTCTACTCGGCGCAGGCTTGGAGTGCTGAAGGGCTGTTCCTGTGCTGTAATTTTCTTTTCTTTGTTCCTTAACTGATGTTCATCTTCAGAGGCAGCAGTGTTCACATCAAAACAGATGTCGGTGAAGGCAGCGCTGCTTCAGGCAGCAATGTAATCTAAAACCCACTGTACTTTTAATTTAATAAAGGGAAGAGGGAAAAGTATGGTGAAAGGGTCAAATAAATTGGTAAATAAAAAGGACAAGCTAAATTGGTTGGGAACATAGACAGGATGAGCTGAACAGCCTCTTTTCTGCTGTAACATTCTATGATCGTAAATGAAATCCAAAATGTTCAGTTTGCTTCAATCTCATTGGAATGAACATGTCACTGTTGGTAACCTCAGACCCGATAGAGTAAGGACATCTTCTCAATCTTGCCACAAAAGGACGTGGGTGATTCCTTGCATGACAAATTTATTCTCAGTCCCCACGACTATACAGCACACTGTAACAGAATGTGTTGCATGTCACAAAACTCAATGCAAATGC
The DNA here is from genome assembly GCA_024137785.1 of Ginglymostoma cirratum. NCBI lineage: Eukaryota > Metazoa > Chordata > Chondrichthyes > Orectolobiformes > Ginglymostomatidae > Ginglymostoma > Ginglymostoma cirratum. The sequence continues at coordinate 22,456,860 of JAHRHZ010000033.1, read as the reverse complement.
CAGAAATGACTTGAAAGTGCCTAAAAGGTGGTAACTATGTTAGTGTTATGTCTGAATGGGAGATGCCTCATGGTTTAATATTACTATTTTACATAAACCTCATCCCTATCCTCATAACCCTGCATTCTCCATGGCTAATCCACCTAGCCTGCACATCCCTGGACACTACATGAGAATTTAGCATGACCAATCCACCTAACCTGCAAATGTTTGGACCGTGGAAGGAAATCAGAGTACCCAGCAGGAACCCACACGGACACAGGGAGAATGTGCAAACTCCACACAGTCACCTGAGGTTGGAATCAAACCCGGGTCCCTGGTGCTGTGAGACGTCAGTGCTAACCACTGAGCCAACATGCAGCTTATGACAACAGGTTGAGTTATTGGGGGAGTTGTACATATTTATAAATGTATATATTTACCCATGATCCATCAGGACAAATCATGATTTTCTTTTCCCTTAAAGCAAAAAGGAAACAAGATAAAGCCAGAACCTGCAAATTCACTAATCACACCTAGGTTAAGCTGGAGAAAGTGGTGCATATTGGATGAGAGTGCATTCTATATTGATAGCTCAAGCTGATAGCATCAACTTGAAGTGTATAATCATTGCCATGGAAGCATCAGAGTGTTTATACATGCCTATTTTTCCGTGTTTAGTGGAGGTGAATGGAAGTGATAAAAAGTCCTACTGCTGAAATTATCACGCTCTGTCAATCTGCAAAAACTCAGGACTTTCTGTTGTGTAGTTGTTAGTTTCCTGCAGCTAACTTTTGCCTGTGTGATATGCTGGCGATAGCGAGCCAATAACTCATTCTTGCATCTAACTTCCATGGCTTCAATGGAACAAAAGATGGAGTAAGGTGTAAAGCGAGCTGCAGATTTGATAGGGGTATTCAATATCTTGAGTGTTCTCAAGCAAATTGTAGAAACACTGTTCTGACTTGTGGAAGGGTCAGGAATGAAATGTAATGAATTTAAAGTAATTGGCAAAAGTGGAGTGAAAGGAGAAATGTTTCCCTGCAGTAAGTGGCTAAGATTTAGACTGTACTGTCTGAGAGTGAGCGTGAGAGGTTCAGTTGAGGCATTCAAAAGGGAATTAGAGGGTGTTATCTGGAAAGGAATAATATGCAGGGTTACGGGGAGAAGACAGGGGAGTGCCACTGATTAAATTGCACATTTGGAGAGAGAGACAAGTTGGGATAGATTTCTTTCGTACTGTAACAATTTTGTGATTCTACAATTTGCTGTCACCTATTTTTACACCATCATGCAAAGTCAGGATCTATCCTTCATATTCCAACATGCGGCATTTTCAAGCATGGCTGCTTTAGAAGTTAGTCACAGAAGTCAGCAGATGGGTTAGAATAAGCTCTGAGTACTAACATGCCAATTTTTTTTATTCACTCAAGTGATGTGGGCCTCTCTGGCTAGCTCAGCATTTTTGACCATTCCTAATTGCCCACAGGGCAGCTAAGAAACAACACATTGCTGTAGGTTTGGAGTCACATGTAGAGCCAGACCAGTAAGGATGACGGGTTCCCTGAGGGGTTTTTCTGACAATTGACTTTGGTTTCATGGTCATTATAACCTTAATTCCAGCTTCTTTTTATTAAATTTAAATTCTATCATCTGCCATGGTGGGATTTGAACTCAGGGCCCCAGAACATTACCTGATTTTCTGGATTGATAATCTAGCAATAATAGTCTAGCTATTGTCTCCCCTGATTGTAAAGAACCATGAGAGCTGAATGTTTGAAAAGCTTATTGAAATGCATTGAGCCCAAAGATCTCCCTCATCTGTGCATTTCACAAGAGGTAGATGTATCCTCTCATGGAGGATATTTTTTGCTCATTGTTGAATGCTTTGTGGATGCACAGTAATGGATTGCAAACTCCAACAAAGGGATGAGCAATATTGGGGATAAGAATGCCATATGGAGCAACCATAAAAAAATTGGAGAAGATTTATCATCTGAACAATTTTACCATTCAATTAAAATTGAAAACCTAAGTCTTATTTTGGTTTTGTATATGAACTCTGGCAAAGCCTCATCTATTGCCCATTCCTATCTTTCAAGAAAGTGGTTTTGTGCCTTAATTTTGAAACATACCAGTGCTTGTAGTCATGCGCAGATGATATCAGATAAAGAATTTAAATATTAATCCAGCAAGGAATCAGTGATATATGTCCATTTCAAGGCAGTGAAATTTGGAGTGGGACTTGTGCTGGTGGTGGTAGTGACATACCTGTGATGTTGCTGGTCTTCTCTTCAGACAGACTTGACAGAGAAGTAGGCCCTTTCAGGATAACTTTGGTGAGTTTCTGCAGTATGTCCCATTGGTCATTTGTCCTGTAGCCAGAGTATGTCAGTAATAGAGCAAGTAAATATTGAATGAAGTAGCAAGGACAGTAATTCAGCAATGTTGCTGTGTCCTGTGTACCCACCCAGGTAAGTAGAAGCTTTCCATCACACATCTGACTGCACTTATTCTCTGTAGATGGTTGAGAAAATTCAAGACCTCCTGATGAGATGGATCTAGGTATTCATCCATATTGTCGCGTAGGCAAATGACCAGAAAAATTTGAGCCCTAGTGTAGTTTTATTTGGTTTTCTTTGTGTGTAGAGGTAATGTAAATGTCAGGGCATTACCATGGCTGAAACCTCAATGGCCAATATCTTGGCAAGTCACTGTTGACCAGAAACACAACTGGGCAAGATATGTAAAATTGTCACATGTGACTCACATCTTGACTCTCCAAAAACCTTTTCACCATCTGCAAGGCACAATTCAGGAGTGTGTCAGAATGTTTTCCATTGTCTGTATGAGAGCGCCTCCAGTTGCACTCAAAAAGCCCAATACCATCCTAACAATCAACTACAACATTCATTTCCTCCACCACAGTTGCACAGTGACAGCAATGTGTGCCATCTACAGAATGCATTTAGTAACTTACCAATGCTCCTATAACAACACCTTCCTCTACGACCCAGAATGACAAGGGCCCCACCTCCTGCAAGTTCCCCTCCAAGCCACTCAGCACCCTGATTTGGAGGCTGTCGCTTTACTGTCACTGGGACCCTTTCTGCCCCGACTTAACTGGGCACAGTTTTTCTGAATTCAGAAAATCAATGTGGGTACTCCTTTCAGATTCTCCCTGCCACCATCCCCACTCCAGCGGGCTCAGTAAAATTCTGCCCATCGTGGCTGAAATTTTAAAATAGTTGTAAAAAACTATTGTCAGCCTGAACATCTTCCATTGTAGAAAATGTTGGAAACACTCAGCAGGACAGGAAAGAGAAACCAAGTTTAACATTTCAATTTGGTGGCTGTTCAGTTCCTAGCAACCAGTGTATCTTGTTTTCATCTTTAATATTCTTCTCATTGTTAAACATTGAGGAATGACAATATCGAACATAGAACAGTACAGCACAGTACAGGCCCTTCGGCCCACGATGTTGTGCTGACCTATTATCCTACTAAGATCAAACTACCCTGCATACCTTACATTTTACTATCCTCCATGTACCTATCCAAGAATTGCTTAAATGTCTCTAAAGTATCTGACACCACTACCACTGCCGGCAGTGCATTCCACACGCCCACCACTCCCTGAGTAAAGAATCTACCTCTGACGTCTTCCCTATACCTTCCTCTAATCACCTTAAAATTATGTCCCCTCGTAATAGTCATTTCCGGCCTGAGAAAAAGTCTCTGGCTATCAGATTATGAATAACGGTTCCTAATATAATTAGGAATAATGATTTCCCGCATTTCTGAAGGACAGCATTAGATAGGCTGCAGAATTACCAAATTAACAAAGAACAAAGTAATCACTTCAAAATGTATAAAATTTGCACAGGGGTAGCCAGTCTGGATGCAGGAATAGTGATCCTCCTGGGAGGGGTTCTAAAACAAGAGGTCGCAGTCTCAGGATATGGAGTAGGCCATTTAGGACTGAGATGGTGAGAAATTTCTTCACTTAGATGCTGTGTAATTCTCTACTCTAATGGCTGTGGATGTCAAATCACTGAATATACTGAAGAAAGACGTAGGTCAATTTCCAGAAGCTAAGGATGTCCATGGATATGGGAAGAGAACATGAGTATGGCACGGAGATAAGAGGATCAGTCATGATCAGTTTGATTGGCAGGGCAAGCTCAATGGGCTGAATAGCCTTCATTTACTCCTATTTACTACATTCTTGTCTATATTGTGGCTTATACATTGAATAAATGATAAATGGTTCCATGAAGGGCCCTTTGGAATAAATCCTGATTGATACAGGGAGCAGTGATAATGATGTGGATGTAAATTCTCTTCAGATGCAAGACTTTGAAAAGTGGAGAAAATTGCAGAACACAACTTCTGCCAAATGCTGAAACAAGAGCTCTGTTGGAAAAAAATATTGCCACTGGAGTTCATCAGGGTTTCAAACTATACCTGCAGAAAAGCTTGTATGAAATGCTGATTACTTTAATTATATAGCACATACTTTTCGAGACAACCTGTTGGGAACAAGAATATTCGCATTCAACAGCCTTATTTGAAAGAATCACGCACACACAATTAACCAGCTCACCCAGTCTGCACCTAGGGACGGATGCTGATCGATCAATTGTTACTAATGGAGGAGCAACTTCAATGAAGAATACGTCAGTTCCTACAAGTATTGGGATTGGAATCCAGGTTGGAATCCTGGCATCCCCACTCCCTACTAAATGGAATACTCGTTCCAAATGGGAGGTGCTCAGAATTCCATAAAAAGCTGCTGTAATTGTCTCAAATTTATTTCAATTGGAGAAGGGCTTCCTCTGCTATTTCTGAAAATGTTATCAACACCATTTCATGCACCTATTTGCTGGTTACCTGCAAATGGCACAGAATGGAACTCTTAACCAGAAACACTCCAACTACAGTTTGTCACAAGAATCCACATTACAGAAAAGGAAGCCCATTTGGCCCAATTGATCTCTGCTGGTGTCTGTACACGACATTGGCTTCTTTTCTCCCTCTCTCTCAATTATCTCCAGCCACCCTGCTTCCTGTTATCTCTCCTTCTGCCTCTCATCTGTGTAGTAATTTTGAACAGCTGGTTAAGTCAAAGGCTTTCATAACATTGAAGCAGTATTTAGATATTCACTTGTGTTGCCATAGCCTCAAGAAATGTAGTGTAGTCAGAACCTTGTTGAAGGCATGGGCACAACGTGCTATAAACGTCTTATAAGCCTCCTCCTAAATTTGTAACTACTATATACTTCAACCATGCTCTAAATAACATAATTGAATATCCATTTTGGATCTTGTTAGTGACTTGTACATTTAAGCCCTGTTGCGCTGGGCTCATTAATAACTTAAAACACCTTCCAAAAAATCCAAAGAACTGCGGATGCTGGAAATCAGAAGCAAAAACAGAAATTGCTGGAAAACTCAGCAGGTCTAGCAGCATCTGTGGAGAGATATCAGAGTTAACACTTCGGGTCCAGTGACCCTTCTTCAGAAATTAAGAAACACCATTTAAAACACCTTCCCCCAGTCCAACCATTCGAAAGTCTCCTTAATTGTATAAATCTCTACCAAATCTTCTCTTCGTCTGAAGAACAGTCATCTAGCCTTGAAATGTTAGTTTGCTGTCTCTCCGTGGATGCTGCCTGACCTGCTGGGATTTCCAGCATTTTCTGTTTTCAGTCTTCTTGGTCTTTGCTTTACTGTGGAAGATAGACGATGCGTCATGATAGTCACAGCCTAGCAATTGTGGTCCACAGCAATTACAGAGAAATTTCAGTGTTTGGATTAACAATTCTCATCTGTTTGGCTTGAACCGGGTTCCCCTGATCACTTGCATCACTTCTATCTAAAGCGTTCCCTTCCCAAACCAAAGCTAGAAAGAGAATTGGTAAGCACTAGTACTCCTTCTGCTTCTGGGACCTTTATCTCTCCCACCAATGATCCTACCCTTCCATTGCCCCCATCCTCAACCTACACACCCCTTTTAGCTATTCATAGTTTCTTCTGTCAAGCCCCTTTCCAAAGTATCTTGGATCTGGTTGAATATTGCAGAACAGAATAAGGCCATTTGGCCCATCAAGTCTGCACTAGATTTTTGCAGTGAAATTCTGTCAGTCCTACATGTCTCTCCCTCCCCACCCAGTACCCATTTTTAGTCAGAGCACTAACTGAATTTCCTTCTGAACAATAATTTGAATCTGTATTCACCTCAGCATCAAGCACTGAGTTATACTATGAATCTATCTGTGAAGCCCCTCAAAAGCTGAGTTCTCAGTGTGATGCACTTTATAACCATGGATTAGTCAGACAATTGCACACAACCTGGTCATTCATATTATGCAACCAGCTTGACGTCTTTGAACCTGACCCTATGCCAAAACATGTTTTTTGATCACTATTTTATAATTTATTCAGCTATGTTCTGGGATTCCTTTCCCATTCTTATTTATTAACTGATTCATTCGCATGGTAACAATAGCTTTTGTATTTGAGATGACAAAAGGAGTATCTGGACTCCCGCAAAAATAGACTTAGAAGAACTCCTCAACATCCAGAATTACCAGTCCTCCAATAAAGTCACAGCGCACAGAGAATCATTGATTTCCTATACACCGTATTATTTAAAGTGGACGAATGCAACTGGTTTAAGTTAGCAACAAAAGTTCTTTCAAAATAACTGGTACATACTTCAACACAGAAAAAAGGCATCAGCCTAAACATACCTTCCACAATCTGGTGAAATCACAGCTAATAGATTTCTATCACAGATAAACAAATGTGAAACGTTTTAAGCAGTCAGTCACTACTCTGTTCGCAAAGAAACATAGAAAATAGGAAAAGGAGCAAGCCATTTGGCCTTTCGAGCCTGCTCTGCCATTCAGTATGATCATGGATGATCGACCAACTCTGTACCCTATTCCCAGTTTCTCCCAAAAACTTCCTCCCAATCCCTTCAACCCTATGAACTGCGTCGAACATCTAGTATTTGCTGCATTTCAGATCTCAACTTCAGAGTCCAATTTAAAATTGAGTGTTGATTACTGTAGCATCGACAAAACTTAACCTCAAGTCATAGTTCCTGATCTTATGGAGGCTTAAGCTAAGGATTCCACAGTTATTTTCATGAAATTCATTTTCTCCATGGTTTCAAGTTTTCCCGGCTCCCAGCTGGTTGTGTGTTCTTTGGTTTACGGGCTATAAATATTCTCATTCCTCAGCCCATTCCAAGTTCTTTTTCAGCCCTTATTGTAGCATCCTTCTTTAACTCCCATAATTTGGAAATACCACATTTGCCAAATATAAAATTAGCCTTTCAAGGTGAGTGAGGCTGTTCTGCAGTAGTTATGAACTTCGTATGCCATTAAAAACCCAGTTCTACCTCACTCAAAAAGGTTTAACTTTCTTGAGGGTTTTAACTGGAAGTCTAATCATTTGAAAGGTCAAGTTATGTCCAGTTCAGTGTCCAATTAACCCTTCAGCAATCCATGGTTGTCAAAATCAACAGTGCTTCCCCTTCTGTTGGCATAGCTAAGACGAATCATCTCAGCAGACAGCGGGCTGACTTGCACTGACCAACACACCAATTGTGACTCCTGTCCACCCACTGGGAATGATAGAATTTCCCCACGATGCCTAGTTGTGAGTATGAGACAGAGTTCGGTCACATAAATGAGGCCCTGAACTTAAAACCTCTGGACAGTGCACTCTGGGAACCTGATGATGAGTTGCCTGCTTCGATGCACGAACACACAATCCCTATCCACGTTAAAATTTACCTTAGTAATCTGGAAAAAATGACTGAATTACCGTGAAAGGAGCCTATAAATGAATGCAGTGGTCTTTCTCATAAGGGAAGTAAACCTGGCCATGCATATATAGTTATGTTGTACCCATTTTTAAAACATGAAGAGCAAGTTGCAAGTGATATTTGAAGTAGTTTAAAATCTGTTGTGAAATGGGATTTTCAGTTTACCGTTCTGCATTTGAGAGAAACACTGATATAGGGGGTTCCTATGGTAACAATGGTGCCAGATCTGTTTGCAACTGGTTGTTCTTTGTTGTTGGGAGGAGAAATGAGTAGCTTAGCGAGGAATGTCTTCAGCTCATGGAAAAGACATCAGTGTCATATGATTATCATCATCACAGTTGGAAACTTTGAAAAATAATAGTAATAAATAAATCTACAGTAAAAAATTTGAACGACACAGAACTACCATGTCTGAATGCCTTGTAACCTACAATTATTGCAGTTGACATATCTACGTTGGTCGTCTCACCTCTGGGTCAGGAGGGTTGGGTTTCATACTGGAATTGGAGCATATAATCTCAGCTGACATTTTCATGCGGTACTGAGGAACATTATTTTAGTAAAAGAGCCTTCCCTGGGGATTAAGGTATGAAAGTGAGGCCCTATTTGCTTTTCCAGGTGTGGTTTGAGAGGTCCAATGTGAAGATCAACAAAACAAAAATAGGTTAATTGATTATCCTGTGTGTATTGCTTGCTGGTATTCAGTCACAATTTCTTTTAGCTAAACACTGGAAAGATTCAACCCATTTTCTCCAGTCCCCACTACAGACTTTAGCAAAGTTAGAATTGATCCAAACCCTGACCACAGTCTCAAGTTCGACCAGACTGCTTGCAGTCTCAGCCTCCTATTTGTTCACAGTTGAACTTCTCACCTCATGGCTCAAATTTTGAACCTTCCCCCTTTGGTGAGTTCGGTGGCAGGCAAAGGAATTTAATCAGGAGGGAGGCTTGTTGGTGGAGACTTACCCCTTTCCCGCCTCTACATTGGTAAAGTCCAATGTGGGAAAGCCCAAGGTTGGTCTTCCTACCTCACTGCCAATTGAGGCCTTTAAGTGGCTAATCAATGCACACTTGAGGGCCTCACCCTATCGCCATTGGTCAGTCAGAGTTTTGCCAAGCAGGCTGAGCAAACACTTGCAAGTTGCTCACAGACTGCTCTGTCTATACGTTCAAAGATACTCAGTGCCTAAGGTAGCCAGCTCTGGGAAGGACAAGTTGCCAACTGGAAGCCAACTCCCAGACCTTGCTGCCGACTCCTATGCTGCTCTACTGTAAATACTTTGACCATCCTTCCATTGTAGGCTGGTATTCAACCATAATAATGGACCCCAAGTGGATAACAGCAGTAGCCACCAGCTCCCAATGGCACTGCAGTTCAATGGAGCTGCTGGTCTCTGACTTTCCAGCTGCATTTGGAATACAGGATCTCACCCTCAGTGTATTGGATATGGGAGTGCAAGACTTGCTGCTGTCCTCTCAAGTTCCTGACTGGCACAAGAGTGTTTGATTTTTCCTAAAAGAGGTGGAACAGGGCTCGGGCCAGCACTCCAGTCAACAGCTGAGGCTCCCTGTCACCCCTAAAAGATTCAGGACTATGTCTTCTCCAACATATAAAGAAATGACTATTCCCACATGCAGGAAATCACATCTGTCAGTCCACCTGTCTTTTGAAACTTACATCTATGCCGTATGCTGTCTCTGAACCCAACTACTTTCACTCTATCCATACCTCTCTTGATCTTGTACACTTCTATACGATGCCCCCTCAGTCTCCTGCACTCTAAAGAAAAAAGTCCCAGCTTGTCCAACCTCTCCCTATAACTCAGTCCCTTAAGTCCTGGCAACATCCTTGTAAATTTCTTCTGCACACTTTCCAGTTTAGTAACATCTTTCCTATAGCAATGTGACCAAAACTGAACACAATACTCCAAGTGCGGCTTCATTTAAGTTATGTACAACTGCATCATAACTTACCTACTTCTATACTCAGTACCCTGACTGATGAAGGCCAGTGTGCCAAAAGCCTTCTTCACTGCCCTGTCTACCCATTACTCCACTTTCAGAGAATTGTGCACCTAAGCTCTAAGGTCCCTCTGTTCCACTAAACCCCTTAAGACCCTACCATTCGCCATGAAACTCCTACCTGGATTTGACTTTCCAAAATGCAACACCTCACACTTATCTGTATAAAACTCCATTTGCCATTTCTCGCCCCACTTCCCCAGCTGATCAAGATTCTGCTGCAATTTCTGATAATCTTCCTCACTATCCACGATACTGCCCATTTTAGTGTCATCCGCAAACTTACTAATCATGCTTTGTATATTCTTACTCAAATCATCAATATAGGTAACAAACAGCAATGGGCCTAACACTGACCCCTGAGGTACACCACTAGTCACAGGCCTCCAGTCAGACAAGCATTCTTCCAGTATTACCCTCTGCTTCCTACCATCAAGCCAATTGTGTGTCCAATTTGTCAGCTCTCCCTAGATTCCATGTGATCTAACCTTCCAGAGCAGCTTACCATGTGGAACCTTATCAAAGGCCTTACTGAAATCCATTTAGACTACAACTACTGCCCTGCCGTCATCAACCTTCTCAGTCACTTCGTCAAAGAACTCTAACAAATTTGTGAGGCATGATCTCCTACACACAAAGCCATGCTGACTACTCCTAATCAAACCCTGTCTTTCCAAATGCATTTATATCTTATCCCTCAGAATCTTCTCAAATAACTTACCTACCACAGATGTTAGGCTTACTGGTCTATAATTCCCAGGTTTTTCTTTGCAGCCCTTCTTGAATAAAGGCACAACATTTGCTACCCTCCAGTCTTCTGGGACTCCACCCATGGCTAATGATGATGCAAATATATCAGCCAGGGCCTTCGCAATTTCTTCCCTAGCCTCCGATAGGGTTCTTGGATATATCTGGTTAGGACCCGGAGATTTATCCACCTTCGTACATTTTATTACTTCCAACACCTCCTGTACTGTGATATGGACTGTCCCCAAGATATCGCTGTTAACTTCCCCAAGTTCCAAAGTTTTCATGTCTTTCTCCACGGTAAACACAGATGAGAAGTATTCACTGAGGGCCTCGCCCATCTCTTGCAGTTCCACACATACATGTCCACTTTGGTCATTGAAGTATCCTATTCTCTCTCTAATTTTCCTTTTTCCTTTAACGTACTTCAAGAATCTCTTTGAATTCATCCTAATCTTCTCAGCCAAAGCTATCTTATGTCCCCTTTTTGCCCTCCTGATTTCCTTCTTCAGTAAATTCCTATATCCCCGATATACCTACAGGGAGTCCCTTGATCCCAACTATTGTTCCAGTTGTTGCTTCACTCATTAGGAAGACTTTTTAGTAACTCGTGTTCTTTCAAAAGTGATCTTTGCATTTTATATAGTGTCACTTACAAACTCAAGAGCCTTACAGCCAGAAAGATACTTTAACAGCTGTATTCACTCATATAATATAAGAAATGGAACAGCTAATTTGTCCACAAAGTACCTCAAAGTATCAGAGCAAAAATAACACAGAAATCTGTTTTAGGTGCTGATTTATAGCCCTTAAACACACAAGGGAAGGCACAGGGTCTAAAATTACACCAGCATTTGCAATGAACATGTTAACATGCTTGTTGCTGTTTTACAGATTAACTTCACTGGTAACAGCAGGCAAAGGAATTCATAACAACATATTTGTAAGAACTGTGTAGTTCATCAGGCTAGCTAACAACACTCAATCACCCAATTCCATCAAAGATCAAGCAGTAAATGTTACCACACGATCTGACTTCCTGGGTAATCCATTCCTACACACTCCTCTGCTTGAAGCAATTAAATCTAAACTGCCAGTGCACTTTCCTCCTGCTAAGCTTAATCATGTACCTGCCTGATATAGTTTCTGGCAGTCCTGAACATGCTGTATGAATTCAACTTATCAATCCGCTTGAGAATCTTCAATATTGGAATAAATCTCCCGATGACTTATCTTCAAAGTAGACAATTCCAAGATTCTTATCCTTATTCTTGTAATCCAGGTGTCTTAAGATAGGTGTAAATTTGATTGCCCTTTCCAGCACTGACAAAGAGTGAATATCCAGGATTGTATGTGGTTCTCCAAGCATGGCTGTATCAGTGCCTTTGATCAGCTCATTAGCTCCTGGGATTGCACTCTTTCTCTCTAGCTATATATCCTACAGTGTGATTTGCTTTTTTTACTACTGCTGTCTACTCTGCTGGGGCTTTTAATGACCTGTAGCCTTTTCCTCCTCAGGATCCAGTGACCTGGAGCCACTTACTTTACATTTCCTCTGCTTATTTCTGTTGTCATATCTGATAAACTTGTACACTGATTTGAAATGGCGCTTGAGTGATCCATCTTCTCAATCAATCAAATTCCAGAGTATTTTCATTACTGTGGTGTGGTGCATTGTCGACTCTATACTTAAGATCATCTACCAGGGAATATAGAATAGGGATGACCTCCCTATAACTATCAACATTGCCAACCCCGCAATTCTACATATTAAATTTACAAACAACTGTGGAAATTGTTTTTATGATGGCTGCAATAAATTCCGATAATATTACCATCACTCACATTGCTGCAGCAACTCCCCTTTTCTAATGCAGCCAAGCATGAAAGCCTAGTCTTTTAGTGCTGAAACCCATTTATGTTCCATATTTTTTTGGTCTAAAATGCATTTGTGCCATTGTAGGTAACACAGGCTGCCATCATAAGAAAAATGACACCATCACCATGGACTCATTTCACGTGCCTTGATCAGTTGTGTAGTTCAGTGCATTGTGGGGATTTTACCCTATTTTAGTCATCTGAATACAAACTGAACTTCCATCATTCAACCCCAACTCCATTTATTTCCAGTCACATCCCACCAATTCCCAAAAGTGATAACAACATCTGCTATTAGGCATTCCATGATTTATTCTCTCAAACTGTGATATGAAAATGGGAGCATTTCAGTTTTGCGATATCATTACATTTTAAAATTAAACTGGAGAAAGGATTATTTTATTTTGATTGGGTATTGGTAGTAACTCTGCTATTCTGCATTTGAAAACCAGGAAGCTGTGAACCAGCAGGCCACCCTGCTCCTTTTATTTGAAATCTGACCTTAACCTTTTTGTAAATGTGTAGAAAGGACAAAAGCCCTGAACAGTCTTGGGGTTCAATGCAATTATTTTAATACAAAACACTCTTTAGCTTCGATTATTTTACTATCAATTGCATCCCTTGAGGCATTTACTAGCAGCTCTTGTAAAAGTGCTAAACTGTTAAGAGTTTCAGATCAGAATGTTTAATTGGAATGGCTTTGATTCACACTCCCAGCTCTTATTGCTAAGATCTTTTTTGTTTATTTGCTCTCTATAGCACTCACAGTTTTTGGACTGTGTCAAGAGTGGACAAAAATAAATATTAGTCCTGTTGGTTGTAAACATGTTGATAGGCCAGTAGCTTTTGCGAAGTTTCATTCCTGGTCAGTGTAGTCAAATGGGCTCAACAAAACAGCAGAGATAATAGGTACTGCAGATGCTGGAGAATCCGAGATAACAAGGTGTGGATTTTTCCCTCCCCACCCTTATCTGCCTTCCGGAGGGACCACTCGCTCCGCGACTCCCTTGTCCGCTCCACACTCCCCTCCAGCCCCACCACACCCGGCATTTTTCCCTGCAACCGTAGGAAGTGCTACACCTGCCCCCACACCTCCTCCCTCACCCCAATCCCAGGCCCCAAGAAGACTTTCCACATCAGGCAGATGTTCACCTGCACATCTGCCAATGTGGTATACTGCATCCGCTGTACCCGTTGTGGCTTCCTCTACATCGGGGAAACCAAGCGGAGGCTTGGGGACCGCTTTGCAGAACACCTGCACTCAGTTCGCAACAAACAACTGCACCTCCCAGTCGTGAACCATTTCAACTCCCCCTCCCATTCCTCAGACGACATGTCCATCCTGGGCCTCCTGCAATGCCACAGTGATGCCACCCGAAGGCTGCAGGAACAGCAAATCATATTCAGCCTGGGAACCCTGCAGCCCAATGGTATCAATGTGGATTTCACAAGCTTCAAAATCTCCCCTCCCCCAACCGCATCCCAAAACCAGCCCAGCTCGTCCCCACCTCCCTAATCTGTCCTTCCTCTCACCTATCCCCTCCGCCCACCTCAAGCCCCACCCCCATCTCCTATCTACTAACATCATCCCACCCCCTTGACCTGTCCGTCCTCCCTGGACTGACCTATCACCTCCCTACCCCCCCACCTACACTCACCTTTACTGGCTCCATCCCCGCCTCTTCGACTTGTCTGCCTCCTCTCCACCTATCCTCTCCTCTATCCATCCTCTATCCGCCTCCCCCTCTCTCCCTATTTGTTTCAGAACCCTCTTCCCCTCCCCCATTTCTGATGAAGGGTTTAGGCCCGAAACGTCAAGTTTTCCTGCTCCTATGATGCTGCTTGGCCTGCTGTGTTCATCCAGCCCCACACCTTGTTATCTCAACAAAACAGCAGTAACTGTTCTCAGTATCCCCAGATTTGAAGGAAAATAAAGCAGGCTGACTGTCTACTCCCTTCCCTGAGTTCACAAGGGTTCCTCACATAGACATCCTTCGAGGACAGGTTTAGAACTGAAATATGTGAATGGTCCAAGATTGACAATGTGAGTGAATCAATGATAGATTGTGCTCAGGAATGCCACTATTGTCCTTGTGTGACAATACGTGGAGAGTCAGTGTTTTCTTTGCTCTTTCCTTTATAAAAAAAACTGCCTATGTATTAGATTGATAACAGCGACTTTTTTCCGCTTAGTCTACAAAATCAAAATGTCTGGACTCTGATTATTCTTTTTCTCTAATTTAGATTTTTTATTTCTTTGTTTTTCTAAAACTTTTCCCTGAGAATTCGTACTTAAGAATCTGTATCTAGATACTTTGGTGGTACCTTGTGGTGACTTGTTAACTTTTCACTATATTCATGTGAGTACATGTGACAATAAAGCTAATTCTAATTCAGTGAAGTATAAACAGTGGGGAGTCTTGAGCAATTAATTTAACAGTTAAATCAAATACAATAGTGATGGCAAAATGGATGATGTGTTGCTGCTGAGCAGCAATATGGTCCAGAGTGAACACATCTGTAGTAAGCATTTACAGCTCAGGGAATTTAAATCCATGTTGAGCTGCAGGGAGATACAATGAGGTTGTTTTCCCCTTGCAGCAGTGTCTAGGACCAGAATCTCAGAATAAAGGGCAGTACATTGAAGACAGAGATAAGGAGGACTTTTTCCTCTGAAAGTAGTGAATCTGTGCAATTCTTTACCACAGAATGCTGTTGGAGCTGGATTTCTAAGTATATTCAAGTCTGAGACAGACATATTTAATCAGTAAGAGAATTAAGGCTCATAGAGAAAAGGCAGGAGAGAGATTTTGAGAATTATTATATCAGCCATGATCTCATTGAATGACGGAGTAACTTAATGGGCAGAATGGCTTATTTTTGTCCCAGTGTCTTGTGGTCTTATGGGGTGAGAGCATCTCACTGCTGCGGAGGTAAGCTGCTTGCTGGTTAATCCAAGTAACATCTCTTGTTAAAAGTGGGAAATGGTGTAACATTTTAATATGGTAGCCCCTTCCATGCTGACCTCCACTAATAATGCCATCCTAATGCTCTGTAGGCCTAGATCCAGGAAATGACGCAGCTAGCAGACTAATTACCCATTACTCCTCACCAAAGACCAAGAAACTTATTATATATTTCATATCTCACTGAGCTATGCAAAGATGACACAGATTTTTCTGTGTGCATGAACTTTATTTATTATGCTCTTCAAAACTTCCATTCCATGCTTCAGTGCTAGCTTCCAGCTCTTTCTATGGATTTGTTTAAACTTTCCCTGAGTCCATGTTCAGACTTAATTAATCATGCAGTGAGCATCAATTTGAAACAGATTTACATAATCAACTGCAAAATAATTGAATATTACAATTGTCAAAAATATTCATGCCGCATCACTTGAGCACATCCTGTAGCACCAGTTCCCATCTTCTTGAAGTTATAGAATGGTTCGTAATCTAAGGAATTTATAACAGATTTGATCAGACATACATGCTACCCACAGGCTCCTTCTTTAAGAAATATTTTCTGCCAGTTTCCTCCTGAGCTTATACACCAATGTTAAGTAGCAAAAGATGTGCATTGCACTCGTATAGGAATGAAGAAAGTGCTGAAAAAATATGCAGGGTCCAGCTATATTAATGGTTATTTCACTATGTCAATGATTTGGATGAGAATGTACATGGCATGATTAATAAGTCTGCGGATGACACAAAAATCATGAACAGTGAAGGAGGTTATCAGAAATTGTAGCAGGATCTTGATCAGCTGGGGAAGTGGGCCAAGAAATGGCAAATGGATTTTAATATAGATAAGCATGAGGTGTTGCATTTTGGAAAGTCAAATCCAGGTAGGAGTTTCATGGTGAATGGTAGGGCCTTAAGGAGTGTACTGGAACAGAGGGACTTTGGAGCTCAGGTGCACAGTTCTCTGAAAGTGGAGTCATGGGTAGACTGGGCAGTGAAGAAGGTGTTTGGCACACTTGCCTTCATCAGTCAGGGTACTGAGTATAGAAGTTGGGAAGTTATCTCGCAGTTGTACATGATATTGGTGAGGCCACACTTGGAGTATTGTGTTCAGTTTTGGTCGCCTTGTGAGAAGAAGGATGTTATTAAACTGGAAAGAGTGCAGAAGAAATTTACAAGGACATTTCCAGGACTCAAGGGACTGAGTTATAGGGAGAGGTTGGACAAGCTAGGACCTTTCTCTTTAGAGCGTAGGACACTGAGGGGGATCTTGTAGAAGTGTATAAGATCATCAGTGGTATGGATAGAGTGAATGCACTCAGTCTTTTTTTCTAGGGTTGGGGAATTGGGGACTAGAGGACATCAGTTAAAGGTAACTTTAAGGGCATTTAAATGGTCGTTGGATAAACATATGGATGATAATGGAATAGTGTAGGTTAGATGGGCTTCAGATTGGTTTCACAGGTTGGCGCAACATCGAGGGCCGAAGGGCCTGTACTGTGCTGTTATGTTCTATGTTCTATGTTCTATGTAAGAGGGGATAGAATATATGGGAACCTGAGGAGCAACTTTTTTACAGAGGGTGGTACGTGCATGGAATGAACTGCCAGCGGAAGTGGTCGAGGCGGGTACATTAACAACATACAAAAGGCATTTGGATGAACACATGCATAGGAAAGGTTTAGAAGGATATGGGCCAAGTGCAGGGAAATAAGGTCAGCATGGATGGGTATTTTGGTCGGCATGGGCCAGTTTGGGCCAAAGGGCCAGCCTGTGTGCAGTAGGACTCTATGACTCTATGGCCAACATTAATGAGCAATAAGAAAGCTTTAAACCCAGAGCCATTTGTTTCAAGGTGCAATAGAAATATTTACTCCTGAAAGTAAATTCTGCAGATTACCTTTTGCTCAATTAATGACAATTCACAAATACTTTGCCCTTAATTAACATGTGCACTGGCTTGAATGCACAGGCCAATTTAAGCCACTTGACACAGATCTGTGTATTTTTTTCCAGAGTTTGGCACATCCAGAAAAGTGTTTGACCCTACAATATCCAATTCTCAAAGCACTGTAAAAATCCAAAAATCTTTTGTAATTATTGCAGCATTCGACTTATTCTGTCATTGTAAATCCTATCAGTCGCTGTTCAAGAATTAGTGAGAAAATAGATGAACAAAGATATTTAATATTACAATTACATATAAAATAGGTCTATACCATATAGAAATTGGAGCCAGGTTTTCCCATCCCAAATTGGGCAGAACAGGAGGCATGATGGTGAAAGATGGCTGCCTAGTACCGCAGCTAGAAATCGCACATCTGCTTCTGTCCACCACCATTTCCCCAAGGGAAGGAGAGGTGATGAGGATGAAACAATTCTGCTTTCTATGTTCTATGATTCTGTGTTTCCTATTAGCGATAGTATTTTCCAAATGACCTTTGCTGGCAACTTGCGACATTTGCCACCTTTTACGGCATGTGGTATAGGTAAGTGTGCTTTAAGGATTCTCCAGCATCGGCAGTTCCTACTATCTCAGTGCTTTAAGGCAGTTTGCTGTAACCGATCCTCCTTTGTCTTTGATAACAAGGTGTACAGCTGGATGAACACAGCAGGCCAAGCAGCATCAGAGGAGCAGGAAAGCTGATGTTTTGGGTCTAGACAAAACGTCAACTTTCCTGCTCCTCTGATGCTGCCTGGCCTGCTGTGTTCATCCAGCTCTACACCTTGTTATCTCCTCCTTTGTCTTTGCTTTGTCTTGGGCCTATCTAGTGATTAGTGATGCAGGATTACACCACTGTATGGTACCTTCAGAAGAGGCAGTGTTCTTGGATATCGGAAGTATTTAACTTGATAGCAATAATAAAAACCTCATATGGTTTGTTATAATTACTGCTTTCTAGGGAACAATACTGATATATCTCCCTCTGAAGGCTAAAATAAGACCCCTGGTCTTCAGTCACGTAATGTGTCTCACAGTATGTAGAAAGAATGGAGTCAATATAACCTGAATGTTAACACCTTCAGAAACATTACCTCATACACCTTTTAATAA
Source organism: Ginglymostoma cirratum (assembly GCA_024137785.1). Classification (NCBI taxonomy): domain Eukaryota; kingdom Metazoa; phylum Chordata; class Chondrichthyes; order Orectolobiformes; family Ginglymostomatidae; genus Ginglymostoma; species Ginglymostoma cirratum. Next base: position 22,438,376 of record JAHRHZ010000033.1, on the reverse strand, counting down.
TCTCATTTACATTGTGGTGGACTGTTGAACATCCCACCTCAGGATGTTTGTGCAGATTTTGTGTGAGGTGCCCAGAGTGCGGTAACTGTCTGGTTTTGTGCAAGCTGCATTGACACAACACAAGAATTAGGAGTTGGCTACCAAAAATCGTAGGGCACAAAAGTAGAGGTAGGCCATTCAGTCCATAGGGCCTGCTCCACCATACAATGAGATCATGTCTCTCCCACAAGGGGAAATAACCTGTCTACATCTACCATGTCAAGCCCCTTAAGAATCTTATATGTTTCAATGAGGTCACCACTCAGTATTCTAAACTCCAATGAATACAAACCCTGCCTTCTCAACCGCTGTCCTTCAGAAAATCTCTCCATAGCCAGCATCAACCTAGCGAACCTTCTCTGGGCTATGTCCAATACCAGTATATCTTACCTTAAAAAAGGGGACCAAAACTGTTGACAGTATCCCAGGTGTGGTCTGACCAGTGCCTTGTATAGTTTTAACAAGACGCCCCTATTTTTAAACCCCACTCTCTCTAAAACAAAAGTTTACATTCCATTTGTCTTCCCAATTTTTTTTTACAATTCACACACACAGACCCCAAATGCTTCAATCTTCAGCAGTCTTCCTATATTTAAATAGTATTCAGCTCCTCTATTCTTCCTGTTTCCGATTTATGTATCTCTGAGATGAGCTGTTCTTAAATCACATAGTTTAGCTGGGGCTGCAGGATGCAATATAACCTTTTGATATAGTTATGTGCATTTGTCAATGTTTATGCAACTCCTCTGAAGTGTCATGCTGTTTCTTTGCAGAATTTATGGTCTCTTGGAAATAATCAGACTTTTAGAATAACACTTGCGCTATCATATTTTCATACATTGGATACAGCATGGGCTGGGTGGTAGTAAAGAGTAAAGAGAGGAAATGGGACATGGCATTGTCAAGATGTCAAGATATTTAAAGCTCATTCAAACATCAAATTCATTAGAATTGTTATACTCATTAGAACTGTCAAACAATGTCTTGCCCTTTAAATTACAAAAAAGAACTGTTTTCAGTATAAAAAGAATAGTCTTCGCTCTTTCACTCTGTTGACATAAGCCTTAGGGCTGTCATGAGAATATAAGACATAAGTCATTTAGCTCATCAAGTCTGCTCCACTTTTTGATCATGGCTGGTGTGTTTCTCAACCTCCATTCTCCTGTCTTCTTCCTATTGCCCTTGATCCCCTTACCAATCAAGAACCTATTTAGAAAAATTGTTATAGAATTAGAGTGCATGACTGATTCCACAACTTACTGTTATCACTGTGGATGCTTGTTAGTGCAGAGTTTGATTTACTGCTAGTAATACAAATGATTCTTTTATGAAAGATTAAGCTCTTGAATTAAATGTTTGCTCTTATTCGTGATTAAATTGTTAAAGGAAATTAAATGCCGAGAATGTTTCATTCAAAGAGAGCTATTTTAATTACATCTGCAGTAGACATTTTGAACTTTATTTCACCTTGGCATGACTCCTGATGTATGCTGGTTGTGGATATTTTGGATGAGTTGCCTGGTTGAGTTAGCACAAAAACAAAGTTGCTGGAAAAGCTCAGCAGGTCTGGCAGTATCTGTGAAGGAAATAACAGTTAACATTTCGGGTCAGGTGATCCTTCTTCAGAACACAATTCTGAGAACTCAGTTCTGAGGAAGGGTCACCGGACCCGAAACGTTAACTCTGATATTTTTCCTTCACAGATGCTGCCAGACCTGCTGAGCTTTTCCAGCAACTTTGTTTTTGTTCCTGATTTACAGCATCCCCAGTTCTTTTGGTTTTTATTTGAGTTGGCACAAAATTGGCAAGGAGAAATGAAAGGCGGTGAGGTAGTTGGATGGGCATAGCTTGCCATGAAGTGTCTGAGGGACCATGGGCAGTATGTGTGAGGCATTAGGTTAACAGCCATAGAGTTGGCTAGAAAGGTATGTGTTTGATGGTAAGAAAAGCAATGAGGATTGTGCGTGGACATGAAGTGGCATGGATTGGGTTTGGGACAAAGTGCCAGAATGCCAAGGCCATGCTTTCACACATACTTCCCTTCAGCCCACAGTCCCTGTGCCAGTGTCCAAATTCTTCCTGTAGGTGGCGGTCCCAACTCACATTGACAGATGCCTCTGCAAAGCAAGAGCCTAACCATCTGATTCCGGTCAGCCAGTCCACTCAGGCATTTTCAGGCCTCTGCTATCCTGACATGAGAGCAAAAATCCAGATCATTGTGTTACCATGTTGTCTCAATGCTCTTTTGAGAAAGAAGTATGTCCAGCAGAAACTGGGAAACTATTAAAAACAGTCATAAGGCAGAAGTAGTCATGGAAACCATTAACTCTAACTGGACTCCTGTTTGTATTTCGGAAGAAGGAAAGAGGGAGATGAAATTATCTTACTAGAGATTGATATTTAACTAAAATGATACACTAGAATGTCTAAAATGGTTAATATTAAAAACACTAAAAGACATTTTTTTTAACAATATTCTGCATAATAAGTAAAATATCCTGGATTGACTGGAGGAAGGGGAAGCTTAAGAGAGATGAGAGGGAGGACAACAGGGTTGAGGGTCCCAAAATTAGGGGTGGGGGTGGAACATATAATTGGAGTGTTGAGGGTCATTCCTAGGAACGTGAGAGGGTTTCAAAAGGATGAAGAGAAGTGAGGTAGGTATCACAAATGATGGGCTATCGGTGGTGTTGATCTTGTGATCAAGTGCAGGGTGTGCTGGGATGGATCAGGGGTTCTAGGAGGTCACCAGCTTAGTGGGAAGATCCTAGGGCTTAGGGGGCTTTGAGGAGGGATTCAAAGGCTTGGGGCTAGAAGTCAGAAGCATGCAAAGAGGATCAGAGGACTGGAGTGGAACTGGAGGCTCTTCCAACCACATGGATGATCAGATACATCAGGCTGTTTGGACTCAGAGGTCAAAGTAGGGAGGTTAAGGATGGGGATGCAGGGGAATGTCCAATCACAAGGGCTGCAGTGGTGAGCATACAGCATCCATAAAATGAGGTCAAATACACTCACCCCAAGAACCTGACAATTCCTTGCCTCAATGTAGTTGCAGGATTTCCGAGGCAGAGGCAGCCTAGCCCACAATAGTAATGAGGTTTGCAGCCATGTTATCATGTTCAAAGTGTCAATCCACCTCCTTGGAGTAGAATGGCCCTGATCCATCTTCGAGTAGAGAGAGAAATGGGCAATTTGGGGGCAGATTTAGGTCCAGATTCTGTATTTACCAACTTTGACTTCCTATTGCGACTTTTTCAGCTACAATTCTGGTGTTTTCCAATCCGGCGATGTTTAACAGTCTGAAACAACTGAGAGAATTCAACTTTTTTCAAACCCTCAATAATTGTCTTCATGGGTTGTTGCAGAGGTATGATCAGTGTTTGATTCTGGGAGACTCCTAGGTATGGAACATTTAAAATTTGAGATTTCTTTGAGACAAAAATAATTCTAAATTAGGAGTTCCTTGTCCTGGGTATAAAGTCGGGTAAGACAGCTAGATATTTTGTGAGATAGTAAGAACTGCTGATGCTGGAGTCAGAGATAGCACAGTGTGGAGCTGGAGGAACACAGCAGGCCAGGCAGCATCAGAGGAGCAGGAACATTGCTGGGGAACTCAGCTTAATAACTACTGGTGCAGTCAGCAATGCCCATGTCCTAAGAATGAATAAAAAAACTTAAGGAACTGTTTGCAAACAGATTTTTTTCTTTCTTAACCACTACTTTTTAAAAAAAGCTTTGAAAACGTATCTTTTCCAATTTGAGATTCAGACATCTACAAAGCCTGAAGACATTTTACTGCAGAGTCAACATTTTATTGAGCAGAAATAAACCCTGTTATGCAAAAAGGATAAAACTATGTCCCTGAGAATCTACAGAGTTGTAGGGTGCCAGGATATAATTACTCAGTGCTTCATTATTAGAGAGAGATGATTTATTGCAAGGGAAATACCTGGTTTGTATGGAGGAGCAGATCTGTCACTGATACATATTTGTAACACTAATCATAGCTCACACAGGGATTGTATAGGAGGTGGAAGTGGCTCATTATGAAAATCAGTGCGGAAGCTGCTCTTTGAATAAAAACAATGGATCCAATTTTGATGTGCCTTCTTTCATTGGCAATGGGAACAATGTGAGTTCACTGCCTACCTGATAGAAGCTGTCAGAGGACTGTCTTACTGAATTAATTGCTCAAGCAGCTTGATTATCTAAGGGCAGGAAATCTGGCAGTTTCTCAATCAAGTCAAAATGGTTGAATTGAGTTGGGGACGATTGTATGGGGATTGGGGGGAGTTTGTGCTTCATAGTGTGGACAACCCTAAAAGAAACTTTATTCTTCCTCCCATAGTTGCAAAATATCATTTAGAACAAACCTACGTGTTACATTGAGCAAACATCAGGCTGCATTTTACCAAAGATCAGCTAAATGTCAATTTCAGAGCGTTTTATAGAGGGTTTCTGTCTGTGAGCTCTGCTGAGTTATCACACGTGATTTTCTGCAGCTCACTTTGTTACAGTTGCACCCAGCCTTTACAGTGACTCTCTTGCACCGTGTTGCACTCACTAATATCAGACATACTCACCAATTCCGTGGCCTTTCGGGATTTCTACCATCTAACGCCATGTTTAGAGCTCAGCTATGCACCAGGTCAATCACTGAAAACCCTTCACTGGCTGGGAAACAGAAATATGAATAGCTTCTGAGGGCACATTGGTGGTACAAGAGATACTTAAGCGGGAAAGGAAGTGCATATTCATAAATGTACTGCTATTATACATCATTATCTGACTCGCTGACTGTGATTATATCTACAACTATAAGAATCAAACTACCTAGGCTATCTATCCCTGAGGCTGTACCGTTTTGGAACCCTGAAAGAGCTACTGTTGCCCTAATGCCCAGTGGAGCATTAAGTATTGCCATTGTTCAGGACTGACTGTGCCAACTCCCCTGACAGTCACATGTGCGGAGTGAGCAGACCCCTGACCGATCTCTGTGCAGCTCACCAACTGACTTACCACTAATGCCCTGACTGTTTGCACTGAACCTACAGGACTTTCCATGACCCACTCCCCAGACGAGACTGGTATGAAACCCTTAACTCTGACCATCCCAAGTGGCTGACTGACCATGTCTAAGCCCCTAGACTAATATCGATGATGCCCTTGACTTGCTGTGCCAGAACTACCTGACTGACAACACTCCCCGCCTTGACTCAACTGAGGAATATCTCACTTAGACCTCATGGCATGGCCATTTAGTTGAAGCACATGCAGTGTGTTTTTTTTTCCCTCATTCATTCTTGGGATGAGGGCATCGCTGGCAAAGCAGCATTTATTGCCTATCTCTAATTGCCCAGAGGGCAGTTAAGAGCCAACCATGTTGCTGTGGGACTGGAGTCACATGTAGGCCAGACCAGGTAAGGATGGCAATTTCCTTCCCTAAAGGACATTAGTGAACCGATGATGCTGCTCGGCCTGCTGTGTTCATCCAGCTCCGCACCTTGTTATCTCGGATTCTCCAGCATCTGCAGTACCTATTATCTCTTAGTGAACCTGATGGGTTTTTCTGACAATTGGCAATGGATTCACGGTCATCGTTAGATTCTTAATTCCAGATGTTTATTGGATTCAAATTCCACCATCTGCCATGGCAGGATTTGAACCTGTGTCCCCAGAGCATTATCTGGATCTCTGGATTAACAGTCCAGCAATAATATCACTAGGCCATTGCCTCCCCCAATGTTTGCCACATAAGCTGCTGGGACATGAGGTAGATGTGACAATGATGTAGCACAGTGCTATACAGCAACATGTCCACCTCCTTGCTGATCATAACTGGATTAAGGAGGGGCTGAGAGAGCTTCATCTTGCGACCTGGTGAGAAAAGGAATATTTGGACCAGGAAAGACCTTTGTGAGCCCTTGTGGTTGATGGCTTAAGAAAAGAAATGCCTGTTCTTGTGGCTGTTTTGACTTAATTTAGCAACTACAGAACCAGAAAATTGATAAACCAACAGCCATAATGTTGCTCTACTCATAATAGTTATTCACTAGGAGCTGTATAAAATGTGTGAGATACCAGGGGGCCAATTACATATATTATTTTATGTGATCTTGTGGTTAGTGAAGGAGCTATAAAAATTAATGTACACTGTATTTCAATTTCAGTTTAAAATTTACACTGGAAATCACAGTTTACATTTTAAATGTGCAGTAAATGTTTCAGTTACAGTTAAAGTGAAGATTATTACTGGGAATGATAAAGCAAAGCATATAAATAAGGTTAGATGTAATAGGAGCACAGCAGGAATATCATCGGAGCAGTACAGAAACTGTGGAGTTCCTCTCAAAATGAATGGGTTGGATTGAGTGACATGGAAACCATTAAACATCTCAAACTGGCCTTCAACCTGCCCACTAAAAGAAAAACAAAATACTATGGATGCTGGAAATGTAGAATTTAAAATAAAGAAAATTTTGAATATACTCAATAAACTGAAGAAGAGTGATACCAGACTCAAAACGTTAACACTGTCCGTCCCCACACAGATGCTGCCAGAGCTTGGTCATAGGAGACAGAGGATAGTTGTGGAGGGATGCTTTTCTGACTGGAGATTTGTAGCCAGTGGTGTTCTGCAAGGATCGGTGCTGGGACCACTGTTGTTTGTAATATGTATGAATGGTTTGGATGAAAATGTAGATGGTCTGATTGGTAAGTTTGCAGATGACACAAAAATTGGTTGAGAAGTGGATGTTGCCAAACGATGTGGGTCAGTGGGAAAGTTTGATGGAGAAATGAAATAAAGAGTTTAATCTGGACAAGAGTGAGGTGGTGCATTTTGGGAGGCCAAGTGCAAAAGGAAAGTATACAGTAAATGGCAGGACCTTTAGGAGCATTGATAGACAGAGGAATCTTGGCTGAATGTCCATAGCTCCCCAAAAGTGGCAACACATGCAGATAAGGCGATAAAGGAGGCATGCAGCATGCTTGCATTCATTGGTTGAGGAATTGAGCACAAAAGTTGCCAAATCATATTGCAGCTGTATAAAACATTAGTTAGCAACATTTGGAGTATTGTGTGCAGTTCTGGTCCCCCACACTATATGAGGAATGTGAACGCTTTGGAGAGAGTGCAAAAGAGGTTCAGCAGCATGTTGTCTGGATTAAAATGTATTAGCTGTAAGGGGAGACTGGACAAAATTGCATTGTTTTCACTAGAGCGTCAGAGGCTGAGAGGCAACCTGATAGAAGTATATAAAATTATGAGAGGTGTGGTTAGGGTGGAAAGTCAAGAATGTTTTTCCAGGGTGGAAATGTGCAACACTTTGGGGTTGGGGGTGTATCATAGTTTTAATGTGAGGGGTGGATAGTTTAAAGGAGATATGTGAGGCAATTTTTTTTTACTCAGAGGGTAATAGGTGCCTGGAATGTGTTGCCGGGGAGGTGGTAGAAACAGATATGATCACAACGTTGAAGAGGCATTTTGGCAGTCACATGAACAGGCAGGGAACAGAGGGACACAGACCATATTCAGGCAGATGGGATTGGCTTAGAATGGCATCATGGTCGGCAAAGACATGCCGGGCCGAAGGGATTGTTCCTATGTTGTACTATTCGATGTTTCTATGCTTATCTGTTCATTATCCTGAAGCAGGACCTCTTCCTCAGTCTTACCTATGGCATTGTTTAAAACTAGGACTTCTGGAAATCCGTTTAGCCATTTACGCAACCTTCCTCAGACAATATTAGGCCTAAAGTTCTGTGCAGCTTTGTTCGGTATCATCTGACCATCTTTCATTAAAAACACCAAAATGAAGTTGAATGTTCATTCTGAAGAAGGGAGTTATCAAAACAATAATATAGAGGTAATATTAAATTTGGTAAAGCAATTTCAGTGAGAGTTTGGCACTTATTGAAATTTAAAAGCATGAGAGGTGATCTCATTGAAACATATAGAATTCTTAAGGGTTTGACAAGGTAAATGCTGAGAGGGCGTTTCACCTGATGGGAGAGTCTAGAACCAGAGAGTATAATCTCAGAGTAAAGTGCACCAATTTAAGACTGAGATAAGGAGAAGTGTCTTCGCTCAGAGGGTTGTGAGTCTTTGGAACTCCTTAGCACAAAGAGTCATGGGGGGCAGAGACCTTGTGTTTATTTAAGGCTGAGATAGACAGATTCTTGATCAGCAAGGGAATCAAGGGCACAGGGAAAAAGCAGGGACGTGAAAGTGAAAAATGTCAGATTAGTCATAACCCGATCCTATTGAATGGTGAAGCAGGCTCAAGGGGCCAAGCAGCCTCTTCCTGTTCCTGTGTCTTATGGTCTTATGAATATTGAACATAAAGGTAAGGATTCATTTTTACATGCAGATTAATAGAGTATAGAACATAGAACAGTACAGCATAAGAATGGACCACTCGGCCCACAATGTTGTGTTGAACATGACGCCAAATTAACTAATCCTTTCTGCCTGCCCTTGGTCCATATCCCTCCATTCCTTGCATATTCATGTGCTTAAGTAAAAGCCCCTTAAATGCCCCCATTGTATCTGCCTCCACCACCACCCCAGAAGTGCATTCCAGACTCCTACTACTCTCTATGTAAAAGTTTGCCCCTTATATCTCCTTTGAACTTTCCCCTTCTCACCATAATTGCATGACCCCTAGTGTTAGACTTTTGAATTCTGGGAAAAAGATTCTGATTGTCAACCCAATCCATGCATCTCCTACTTTTATGGACTTTTTTAGTACTTCTTATATTCTCATTGATTTTTCTCCCCTGTTTAAGTCCTTGTCCTTGCCTTGTTCAATTTGCTGAAAGCAGCAAATGTGACCCATTCCCAGGCTCCTCAACAATTCAAAGTACCACCACTCCAACATACTGCTTTTATTTCACCTTCCTCTCTGGGTAGAAAGGCTGCCCTTTCCCCACAGCACAACCTACTCAAATGGAAGGGATCGCTCACAGCCTATATTTTTAACAAAAGTCATAAAAACATTCTAAAAGGTGTTTCCAATTTTGCTGGATGCAGTGGTTGGAGCAGTTCTCAAGGCTTTGTTTGGCGTATTATTAACAGAAAATAGCAGAATATTAGCAGAAAATAGAGGAAATCTAGGAATTGTCCGAGTTCAACTGCACCCCTGACCTACAGCACAAGTTTAATTGTTAACCCCATACCAGATAGTTGTTTCAAGTTAACCGGTACAATTTAGTGCTTTCACTGTGAGAGATTACCAGTGAGTGCGTAAAACACAGAAACTAGTGCCTAATGTACCTGAGATAACAAGGTGTGGAGCTGGATGAACACAGCAGACCAAGCAGCATCATAGGAGCGGGAAAGCTTGACGTTTCGGGCTGATGAAGGGTCTAGGCCCGAAACGTCAAGCT
>JAHRHZ010000033.1:22408861-22428544 GCA_024137785.1 Ginglymostoma cirratum | reverse complement strand
CTTGGGGACCGCTTTGCAGAACACCTGCGCTCAGTTCGCAACAAACAACTGCACCTCCCAGTCGCGAACCATTTCAACTCCCCCTCCCATTCCTCAGATGACATGTCCATCCTTGGCCTCCTACAATGCCACAGTGATGCCACCCGAAGGCTGCAGGAACAGCAAATCATATTCAGCCTGGGAACCCTGCAGCCCAATGGCATCAATGTGGATTTCACAAGCTTCAAAATCTCCCCTCCCCCAACCGCATCCCAAAACCAGCCCAGCTCATCTCCACCTCCCTAACCGGTTTTTCCTCTCACCCCAAGCCACACCCCCACCTCCTATCTGCTAACATCATCCCGCCCCCTTGACCTGTCCGTCCTCCCTGGACTGACCTATCTCCTCCCTACCCCCCTACCTACACTCACCTTTACTGGCTCCATCCCCGCCTCTTCGACTTGTCTGCCTCCTCTCCACCTATCCTCTCCCCCATTTCTGATGAAGGGTTTAGGCCCGAAACGTCAAGTTTTCCTGCTCCTATGATGCTGCTTGACCTGCTGTGTTCATCCAGCCCCATGCTTGTTATCTCGGATTCTCCAGCATCTGCAGTACCTTTTATCTCTGATACACATTCTGCAATGAGGTGACTGGAACTACACAGTGTACTCAAGTTGTGGCTCAACAATTTATTTATATAGTTCCAGTATGACCTCTCTCTTCTTATAATCTACACCTCGGCTATTTGAAAGTATTCAACATTTCTTCTTATCCACTTTATTAATCTATCCGACCTTCAGGCATCATTCTAAGGTCCCTCCTTTCCTCTACACTATCTCAATATTCTCACATTTATTATGTATTCTGTTTTCCTCCTGAAATGCATTGTCTCACACTTCTTCAGGTAGAATTCCATTTGCCACTTTTCAGCCCATCTGACCAGTCCATTGATATGTTCAATCTTCCATATATTACACCTGCAACTTTCCAAAATGAGTTTATGGAACCTGGGAAACTTAATAATTACTGGCATGTCAAATATTTGCTTCAGTGTGCTTATAAAACAGTTTGGAAATTGTTTATGCTCTAATCTTCCACATGTAGCAAGAGGGTTGAAAATTCATCTCCTTTCTCACTTATGCAAGACTGCAGAAGTTGCCTGTCATTGAAACTAGGAGAAAATTAAGACAGAGGCCCTAACATTGTGCATGACCACTGCCTCTTTCTTACCTATAATATGGCAGGTCTGAGTAACTAAAAACCCCATTAGTTTGACATGGGTATTAGGAAAGAAGATTTTAGGATTCAATAAGGATGCACTTTCTGAACATACCAAGATCAAAGATACTTCCTAACATGGCTACTCATAAAGAAGCTCCTATTTTAGCAGATTGATTGGGGAATTGAACAGGAGGCTTTTTTTTTGCAAGGGTGAAGTTTCTGGAATTAGTGGCTATCATCAGTGTTGTGTTGAGAAATGAATGATATTCTGTTGAAAGTGGTTGTGGCTTGACCTCGATCTTGCTAGGAGAATGGAAACCATAATGTCCCACATGATCTGATGTTGAGAGCTATCTGATAAATTATCTAGATATTAGTTTTGGAGACTGAGTTATAAGTTTGTAGCTGATGTCATGATATTCGCATGAGTCAGTGCAGTACAGAATGCTCAACTAGTACAAGCAGATCCAGCCGCACTGGGGGTTTGGATTTATGACTAGCAAATGGTGTTTAAATCAAAATAAACCAATGCTGTACATGTAGGCAAAACAATTGCTGAATATTTGTATACACTTCAGAAAAAAGAATGAAAGCTATTGCACAATAAAGATGAATGTTCTAGGACATCTGGATCTGAAGAACCATGAACAATTCCATAGCAAGAATGAAAACGGTGCAAGGGAGCAAAACACAATGACATAAACCATATAATTTCATCCAAAATAACAAGGTGTGGAGCTCCATCCCCACCTCTTCGACTTGTCTGCCTCCTCTCCACCTATCCTCTCCTCTATCCATCTTCTATCCACCTCCCCCTCTCTCCCTATTTATTTCAGAACCCTCTTCCCCTCCCCCATTTCTGATGAAGGGTCTAAGCCCGAAACGTCAAGCTTTCCTGCTCCTATGATGCTGCTTGGCCTGCTGTGTTCATCCAGCTCCACACCTTGTTATCTCGGATTCTCCAGCATCTGCAGTACCTTTTATCTCTAATTTCATCCAAATACAGTTCTTGGTTCAGCCTCCGTTAGAATAATATGACCAATTTGGTCATCTGAAATGATTGTTGATACTTAAGCTTTGCAAAGAGCACAGACAAGGGTCACAAGGTTAATTCTTGATATAAAGCATCTTAGTTATTCAGAAAGACTCAAAGGACCCAGTTTCTGTAAAGAAGCAAAAACTTTATTCGACTGAGGCTTATAAGATGTTGAAGGAAGTACATCGTGTTTTACTTTGAGAAACTGTTTTGACTGAATAGCTGAAAGAGGACAAGGTGTCAAGATTTCGAGTAAAGTCAGGCCAGAGGTGTGCTTGATGTTTGGGGATTGTTCCTGGAGAAAGGTTGACCTGTGGCACGTGCTACTGTAATAATCACTGATTCAATTAAATCCTATAAGTAATGATTAAAACTGATTCAAAGAAGAGTAGGGATTACCTCTTACTGTTTGTAATCCAAATCATGTCAGGAGCAGTCAACCTAGCCAATACCTTATACCTACTACAATTGAAGAGAAATGTTCCAATTTTTTTATCATAATTACTTGGGGTTTTAATCTCTGTTTGTAGCCTGTCTGTAGAGCATGTATAGCTTTCAAGCAGGATAGGGAGATGATGAATTATAGTGCATAAGGTATTGTAACTCCATGGGGCAGGCTGGTTTATGAGTAGGTTTTCTCCTTTGCGTCCTTTATTGTGACATAAACTTTGGCTTGATTACACTGCATTGTTCAGTTCCGTTTGCCCAATGCCAGCATCACCTGAAGAAAGAATCATGGACATTGAAGTATAGTATGAGGGGTTATGTCTGACCATGTGATATATTAGTTTGAAAGCTGTTGTCTAAAGAACCGGCACGGTGGCACAATGGTTAGCACTGCTGCCTCACAGCACCAGGGACCTGAGTTCAATTCCATCCTCAGGTGACTGTCTGTGTGGAGTTTGCACATTCTCCCCATGTCTGTGTGGGTTTGCTCTGGTTTCCTCCCACAGTCCAAAGATGTGCAGGTTTGGATGTTTGGCCATGCTAAATTGCCCATAGTGTTCAGGGAGGTGTAGATTAGGTGTGTTATAGGGGGATGGGTCTGGGTGGGATGCTCTGAGGTTCAGTGTGGACTTGTTGGGCCAAAGGGCCTGTTTCCACACTGTAGGGATTCTATGAACCTGGGAGAAATTATCCAGTGCATCTTGCAGATGGTACCCATCGCTGCAACTGAGTGTCAGTGATGGGGCAAACTGGGGTTTATGGATGTTGTGCCAGTTAAGTAGGCTGCTTTATCTTGGATGGTGTCAAGCTTCCTCAGTACAAATGACAGAATAGGATAAGTTCAGTAGACTAGTTGGTCTTTTTCTGTTTGTTGTTTTCATATGTTGGTATGGTCAGTGTTATCATAACAATGGGGAAATAAACATCATTTTTACGAACAATATAATTATGTGATGACCCACAATCAATCCACGATAGTGATACATAGGAGAGGGTTGGGGGAGGATATGGATTTCATTCACAATATCCCATTCTGATGTTTCCACCCTGCGAGTAGGGAGTAGAGAGGTCACACAGAAGAGAACATAAACTGGACTCAAAGCTGTAGGAATAATGGTGAAACTCGAGCAACCTTACATTGTATTTTTTTTCCAATTATGCAGCTTCTTGTCTTTAGCTCAGAGCATTACTCGTGAAGGCCGGCAAGTTAACAATTTGTTTAAAATGTTCACATGTTGAAGAGAGCTCACCTGCTTCTTTTTCATTTCTAGAACATGAGTTAGGCTAGAGCTGAACATCTCCTGTCACTGCCCAGCCCTAAAATGGGATCAGCCATCCTGATCCTAGATCTTCAGGGCTGAGGAACCACTGCAAATGCCTGCGCATAATTCAACACTGTTTTATAGTTTCACAGGGAGAGGGCTCAACATGACTGGTTTGCAAAATGAGGCAATTCCGAATGCTTTATTAAGGAAGCCGTTGTGTGATTCTGCATTTCTTGTTAGTACTGTAGATAGTATTTAATCTATATCTTACCCAGATGAATGTCATTAATGCTGGGAAATTAATCTCTTTCCATTACAGTCATTTCACCCTAATGCCATTCTGTTTTTACCATACATAATACCACAGCATAAAGTGTTAGCTGTAGTTCAAATGTTAGTGCTGCCACCTCCAAGTCTCCAGATTCAATTTCCAGTCCGGGGCTTTAGCATGAAAATCAAGGTCAATGTTTCAGTGCAGCACTAAGGGAGTACTATTGTGTCAGAGATGCTGTCTTTCTGATGAGACATTAAGCTGAAGCCTCAGCTACCTATTCAGCTGATGGAAACAGTCCCCTGGCATTATTTTGGTGAAGAGCAGGGCCAGTGTCCTGGCTAATATTTATCATCCAGTCAACTCCAAAAAGCATTATCTAGTCATCGTCGCATTGCTACTTTTGGGAGTTTACAGGAGACAAATTGTCTGCTGCGATTCTAACATTGCACAAATGAACACATTTCAAAACACTTTAAGACCTCTGGTGGGTGCAAAAAGTATTTTATCAATGCAAGATTTTATTTTGTAACTCAAGCTGTGATTGGTTGATCGTCATCACCGAGACTAGAGCAATGTCCCGTTCATTAGCATCCACATTAATGACATTGGTAGAGAAAATAAAATTGACACGATCATCTCCAGAAAAAATTTGGGATTAAAATCTAAAGCATTTTTTCCACATAGAGTGGAAGAAACCTGGAACTCTCTCTCTTTATGAAACACCATAGATGTCGGGACGATTGGCACATCAAAGATGAAGACAGATAGTCATTTGCTGAGCAAGGATATGAAGGGGATATGAGAAAAGGCAGTTAAGTGGAACTGAGCTACATATCAGCCATAAGTTTCATGGAATTGTGTAGCAGCTCAAGTGAGTAAGTACTCTACTCCTGTACAGAACCACTCTCAAAAATCTATTTCAAAATCTAAACTTCATATCTTGTGAATTGCGTCTTTTGCATCAAGAAACTATAATGACTTTCATGTAAGCTTTCACTAGCATCATAAGCAAACATGTCCCAAATCTTCCAGCCTCCAGATTTTCAGATACTGGGTGAATGTCCAGTTATATGCATTGAGAAATCATGGAAATTCTTTTTTACTGATATTCTGCAGGAATTGCTCAGAAAATTTCAACTTCCAATGGGCGATTTCTCTGCTCCCCGAGAGCCTCTGTTAATGTCTCTGAGCTAGGGGTAAGCAATTATCCCGGAAATCTTAGGGAGATTCAAACTCGATGTAACTCTGAACAAAAAAAAACTATAGGTCGAAAGCAGATGTTGCTGGAAAAATGTCAGCAGGTCTGGCAGCATCTGTGGAAAGAAAGCGGAGTTAATGGTTCCGGTCCAGTGACTATTCTTTAGAACTGTTTGTAACTAGAAAAAGGTTGGACATATGGACATATAAGAAAGGGTTGTGTGTGTGTGGGTCGGCGTGGTGGGGGCGGGGTTAGTGGAAAGAGTAACTGATAAGCGGAGATGGAGCCTGGAGAGAGAGTTGGGCAGACAAAGGAGTAAAAGAGATAAAGGTCAGCGTGGGAAAATGAATAGTTGATAATGGGGATCATTACTATGTGACAAATGGGTTATTTAGCACCTATTCCCCTTCTGTCCCTTGTCAGCCTTCTGCAGGAACCGTTCTCTCCAGGATACCCTGGCCCACTCCTCCTGCATTCCCAACATTTCCCCACAGCCCCATGGCACCTTTCCATGCCATTACAGTGGATGCAATACCTCCCCATTTACTTGTTCCCTTCTCACTATCCAAGGCCCCAGACACACCTTCCAGATGAAGCAGCACTTCACTCAATCTAGTCTACTGCATTTGCTGCTCACACTGTGGTCTCCTCTACATTGGGGAAATGAAGCACAGACTGAGCAACCACTTTGCAGAACACCTATGTTCTGTATGCAAAAATGACCCTGAATCTGCCTGCCATTTCAACATACCAGGGTGTACCTTGACCAACATCTCTGTCTCAGGCTTACTACAGTGCTCTAGTGAAGCTCAGCGCAAGCTGCAAAACAGCATTTCATTCTCCACTTAAGAACTCTACAGCGAGTTCAACAATTTTAGGGCCTGAGCACCTTCTCCCTGTCCTTACCCCAACCCTCACACACCAGGCCCTGTCATCACATTGACTGCTACCACAAAAAACAAGCCCATTGTCAGCCACTAACGATCTCCATTATCAGCTATTCATTCTCCCAGGCTGACCTTTACCCATTCCTTTGTCTGCCTAACTGTGTTCTATTTCTCTGGGCTAAATCTCCACATAATGTTTACTCCTTACACCTCCCCTCCCATCCCATCTTCTGCATATATACCAACCTTTTCCCAGCTGCAGTCAGCTCCGAAGAAGGGTCACTGGACCTGAAACATTAAGTTTGCTTTCTGTCCACAGATGCAGCCAGACCTATTGCATTTTTCCAGTAATTTCTGACTTTGTTTCAGTCTAACTCTTGTGAACTCCAGAACTGAGACCCTAAACATACGTACTGGACTGTCAATTACACTCCTTACTCCACCAGCAACCTCCCTGACTCGCCAATGACACCCAACCATCCCCTGACCAAACCACCCATCCAACTAACCCTACCTGCTGACACCTGACTGCTTCTCCAAACAGCAGCCAAGACCCCCAACTAACACCCTTAGCCCCAACAACTAACCCCTCTGAACCGCCCACTACCAAACCCTGACCTCCTGTCTACCCCCTGAATCTGACTCGCAACTTAACCATCTGCCATCTCACCAACTACCACCCAACACATCCATTGACACCACATACCTGACCTATCTGCCCTTTCTACCCACTCAATCCATTCAGCCATTCATTACTATTCACACTGGACATTCAAACTTAACAATTGGTAGCTAGTGCCTTTAAAAGGAGACATGTCTATTTTCCGAGATAGTAGGAATTGCAGATGCTGGAGAATCTGAGATAACAAGATGTACAGCTGGATGAACACAGCAGGCCAAGCAGCATCAGAGGAGCAGAAAAGCTGATGTTTCGGGCCTAGACCCTTCTTCAGAAATAACAACGTGTAAATCTGGATGAACATAGCCGGCCAAACAGCATCAGAGGAGTAGGAAAGCTGATGTTTCGGGCTAACAAAGTGTAGAGCTGATGAACACAGCAGGCCAAGCAGCATCAGAGGAACAGGAAAGCTGACGCTCTGGACCGAGACCCTTCTTCAGAAATAACAAGGTGTAAAGCTGATGAACATAGCAGGCCAAGCAGCATCAGAGGAGCAGGAAAGCTGATGTTTCAGGCCTAAACTCTTCTTCAGTAAAACAGAGATAACAAGTTGTAGAGCTGGATGAACACAGCAGGCCAAAGGCGCAGGAAAGCTGATGATTCAGGCCGAGACCCTTCTTCAGAAAAAAAGAGATAACAAGGTGTAGAGCTGGATGAACACAGGAGGCCATGCAGCATCAGAGGAGCAGGAAAGCTGATGTTTCGGGCCTAGACCCTTCTTCAGGAAGGGATTGCAAAGATGATTCAGGATTGGAGTGAAAGTAACAGGGTAGTTGTTATGGGGGACTTTAACTTTCCAAATATTGACTGGAAACTCTATAGTTCAAGTACTTTAGGTGGGTCAGTTTTTGTCCAATGTGTGCAGAAGGGTTTCCTGACACAGTATATGGATAGGCCAACAAGAGGCGAGGCAACATTGGATTTGGTACTGGGTAATGAACCAGGCCAGGTGTTAGATTTGGAGGTAGGTGAGCACTTTGGTGATCGTGACCACAATTTGGTTACGTTTACTTTAGCGATGGAAAGGGATAGGTATATACCGCAGACAAGAGTTATAGCTGGGGGAAAGGCAATTATGAGGCGATTAGGCAAGATTTAGGATGCATAGGATGGGGAAGGAAACTACAGGGGCTGGGCAAAATTGAAATGTGGAGCTTGTTCAAGGAACAGCTACTGCGTGTCCTTGATAAGTATGTACCTGTCAGACTGGGAGGAAGTGGTCGAGTGAGGGAACCATGGTTTACTGAAGAAGTTGAATCTGTTGTCAAGAGGAAGAAGGAGGCTTATGTAAAGATGAGGCATGAAGGCTCAGTTAGGGCGCTTGAGATTTACAAGTTAGCCATGAAGGACCTAAAGAGAGAGCTAAGAAGAGCCAGGAGGGGACATGAGAAGTCTTTGGCAGGTAGGATCAAGGGAAACCCTAAAGCTTTCTATAGGTATGTAAGGAATAAAAGAATGACTTGAGTAAGATTAGGGCCAGTCAAGGACAGCAGTGGGAAGTTGTGCGTGGAGTCCAAAGAGATAGGAGAGGCGCTAAATGAATATTTTTCGTCAATTTTCACAAAGGAAAAAGACAATGTTGTCAAGGAGAATACTGAGATACAGGCTATTAGACTAGACGGGATTAAGGTTCATAAGGAGGAGGTGTTAGCAATTCTGGAAAGTGTGAAAATAGATAAACCCCCTGGACTGGATGGGATCTATCCTAGGATTCTCTGGGAAGCGAGGGAGGAGATTGCAGAGCCTTTGGCTTTGATCTTCATGTCATCATTGTCTGCAAGAATAGTGCCAGAAGACTGGAGGAGAGCAAATGTTGTCCCCTTGTTCAAGAAGGGGAGTAGAGACAACCCTGGTAATTATAGACCAGTGAGCCTTACTTCGGTTGTAGGTAAAGTGTTGGAAAGGATTATAAGAGATAGGACTTATAATCATCTAGAAAGGAATAATTTGATTAGGGATAGTCAACACGGTTTTGTGAAGGGTAGGTCATGCCTCACAAACCTTATTGACTTCTTTGAGAAGGTGACCAAACAGGTTGAAGAGGGTAAAGCGGTTGATGTGGTGTGTATGGATTTCAGTAAAGCATTTGATAGGGTTCTCCACGGTAGGCTATTGCAGAAAATACGGTGGCATGGGATTGAGGGTGATTTAGCGGTTTGGATCAGAAATTGGCGAGCTGTAAGAAGACAGAAGGTAGTGGTTGATGGGAAATGTTCACCCTCGAGTTCAGTTACTCATGGTGTACCGCAAGGATCTGTTTTGGGGCCACTGCTGTTTGTCATTTTTATAAATGACCTGGATGAGGGCGTAGAAGGATGGGTTAGTAAATTTGCGGATGACACTAAAGTCGGTGGAGTTGTGGATAGTGTGGAAGAATGTTGCAGTTTACAGAGGGACATAGATAAGCTGCAGAGCTGGGCTGAGAGGTGGCAAATGGAGTTTAATGCGGAGAAGTGTGAGGTGATTCACTTTGGAAGGAGTAACAGGAATACAGAGTACTGGGCTAATGGTAGGATTCTTGATAGTGTGGACAAGCAGAGAGATCTCGGTGTCCACGTGCATAGATCCCTGAAAGTTGCCACCCAGATTGATAGGGTATTTAAGAAGGTATACGGTATGTTAGGTTTTATTGGTAGAGAGATAGAGTTTCGGAGCCATGAGGTCATGTTGCAGCTGTACAAAACTCTGGTGCGGCCGCACTTGGAGTATTGCGTACAGTTCTGGTCGCTGCATTATAGGAAGGATGTGGAAGCATTGGAAAGGGTGCAGAGGAGATTTACCAAGATGTTGCCTGGTTTGGAGGGAAGGTCTTTTGAGGAAAGGCTGAGGGACTTGAAGCTGTTTTCGTTAGAGAGAAGAAATTTAAGAAGTGACTTAATAGAGACATACAAGATGAGCAGAGGATTAGATAGGGTGGACAGTGAGAGCCTTTTTCCTTGGATGGTGATGGCTAGCACGAGGTGACATAGCTTTAAATTGAGGGGTGATAGATATAGGACAGATGCCAGAGGTAGGTTCTTTACTCAGAGAGTAGTAAAGGCATGGAATGCCCTGCCTGCAACAGTAGTAGACTCACCAACTTTAAGGGCATTTAAATGGTCATTGGATAAACATATGGATGATAATGGAACAGTGTAGGTTAGATGGGCTTCAGATTGGTTTCACAGGTTGGCGCAACATCGAGGGCCGAAGGGCCTGTACTGCTCTGTCATGTTCTATGTTCTATGTTCTATGTTCAGAAATAACAAGGTGTCGAGCTGGATGACTCTGCAGCAAAGCTCCTTGTATTGTGTCTCTCTCTGAATTTCTGGTAAAGCTGGGCTCAGAGAACAGGGCAGGAATGTTTGAGTGAAGCCACATTTCGACATTGTTGCTCGGCCATTAACTTGAAGTTTCAGATAAATTCAAGAGAGGCTGAGGGTAAGTTATTGAGGGCAGCTATGAAAATGTGGCCTTGGGCTGTGCTAATGAGGAATCTTACTTCATGTTCAAGATGTAGCAGCAGCCATGATTGTCACCGGTACTGGATTTTGGTTATTTTAACATGCTTTGACATAGTCTAAAGAGCTGAGTAATATGTTTTACCTGTGGTCTATATTACAGTTCGTTATCCACTCTGTGCAGAGGAGTTGATTCAATAGAGACTCCCTGCTGGGAGTTCAATTAGTGCTGAGACACATTTGCTTACTTGCCTATATATTAGCCTGCTAAATTGCTAAATAAATGGTGATGGTTTTACACAAGGTGATTTGTGTTTACGTGATTTACAACTACTTCAATGAATAGGTGTGACCATTGATCTTTCACAAAACTAAAAACTTCATGATGTCCTTAGGATGACATGCATGCAATGGATGATATCAGATGTCAAAATAATGGCATCAGTTTTGTTAATTCATTAAATCCGTTTCTGAAATTCTTGATTTTTTGATGACTTCCAGTTTGGTGATTTCACAGAGAGTGGAGTGTATCACATATGCTATCTTGTTCAGTTTCCTTAGACAGCATTTTGGTGAAAACTGCAGTGAGAAGAAGCCACCTTAAATAGTAAGATTCTTGATGGAGGAATGGAATACAGGAATCTATAGATTCATGGGAACAGATCTGCAAATACAGAGTGCAGATTGGAAAGGACAAGACACTTAGGCTTTTGGCCTTTTATTGTAACGAATGGATCATAAATACAAGGAAGTGATCTTGATTTGTATCAGAAATTTGTTAGGTTACTCAGTTCAGTGGTGATGTGGAGGTTCTGGTGTTGGACTGGGGTGGGCAAGGTCAGAAGTCACATGACATCAGGTTATCGTCCCAAAGGTCTATCTAAAATCACAAGTTTTTGGAACACTGTTTCTTCGTCAGGGGCTGGCTTCACCTGATGGAGGAGCAGCACTTCAAAAGCTTGTGATTTCAAATAAACCTATTGGGCTATAACCTGGTGTCGTGTGACTTCTGACTCTGTCCGATGATGTTGTAGTCATCCTGGATATTAAATATCTAGGTCACAAATGGATACAGCAGGGATTCAGTGGGACATGACTAAGAATCAGTTATAAAGATTGAATGTTGGTGGAACAAAATATGTGAAGGAAAATGTAATAGAGGTTCCCATAAATAGGAAAGGGTTCTGGAAGGGTCAGCATCAGAAAATACAAAGGAGTGAGGAAAGGTTAGGGAAATCTGATTTGTTGAAAAGTTTCAGTTAGTACTGACATAAGGGCAATAGGTGAAATGGTTTACTTTCCTGGGATTATTTATATGATCTTATAATTCTAACATCGCCTGGAGCATGTTCATTAATGCTTGTGAAATTTTTGACATAAATACCATCTTTTATTCTGTAAGTCAAGTATATGGTGCAATATTGTTTTGATTATATTTGTCAAACCCTGTCCTCAATTTATTCCGGCATCCATGTATCATAATCATTTTTACTTCATTCAATTACTGTTTCCCAGTTATTTCGAGATCTTATTGAGTTAAGATCCCTAAGCCATCCATTGTTCATGCAATCCTTTTCAGTTTGTTAATAGGATTTAGTTTGCTGTTTAGGTTTGAATTTTCTGCAATAAAATTTTTCTACCATGTAAATTAAGTATTCTTTTCATTATATGATGGGATGTGAGTGATACTGGTCCAGCAGCATTTATTGCTTATCCCTACTTGTTCTTTCGAAGGTGGTGTTGAACCACTGCAGTTCATGTTAGGAATGGAATTCCAGAATTTTGAGAAGTGCCTGCAAAAGAACATCGATACAAAGCTGAGTGAGGATGGTGTACAGCTTGGAGGGATACTTGCAGGTGTTGATTTTCTATACAAAGATTGGTGGAGTTTCAAATAGTGAGGAGGATTGTCAGAGGATACAGCAGGATATAGATTAGTTGGAGGCATGGGCAGAGAAATGGCAGATGGGATTTAATCCAGACAAATGTGAGGTGATGCATTTTGGAAGGTCAAGTACAGGTGGAAATTATACAGTGAATGGCAGAACCATTTGGAGTATTGATATGCAGAGGGATCTGGGTGTGCAAGTCCACACTGAAGGTGGCAGTGCAGGCAGATAAGGTAGTAAAAAAGGCTTATGGCATGTTTGGAGATAGTAAGAACTACAAATGCTGGAGTCAGATACAACACAGTATGGAGCTGGAGGAAAACAACAGGTCAGGCAGAATCAGAGGAGCAAGAAAGTTGACATTTAGGGTTGAGACCCTTCTTCAGAAATGGGGAGGGATAGGGAGCTGGGAAATAAATTGAGAGGAGGGGTGGGGCTGGGGAAGGTAGCTGGGATGGTGATTGGTGAGTGCAGGTAGGGAGTGGTGGGGATTGGTCAGTGAGATGGATGGGGCAGATAGGTGGGAGAGAAGATGGACAAGTTTTGTCAGGCCAAGGAAGCGGGGATGAGAGGGAGGCTTGGACATAGGATGAGGCCAGGGGGTGGGGAGATTTTAAAACTAGTGAATTCCATGTTTAGGCCATTGGGCTGTAGGCTCCCGAGACAGAATATGAGGTGCTGTTCCTCCAGTTTGCGGGTGGTGTCATTGTGACAGTGGAGGAGGCACAGGATGGACGTGTCATCCAGGGAGTGGGAGGGGGAGTTAAAATGGTTGGCAACCAGAAGGTGTTGTTTGTTACATACAGAGCGCAGATGGTCTATGAAACAGTCTCCGAATCAATGCATGGTCTCACCGATGTAGAGGAGGCCACATCGTGAGCAGCGGATACAGTAAGCCAAGTTGGCGGAGGTACAGGTGAACCCTCTGTCTGATATGAGAGGTTTGTTTTGTGCCTCGAATGGAGCTGAGATGGGAGGTGTAGGGGCAGGTGTAGCACTTCCTGCGGTTGCAGGGAAAGGTGCCAAGGGTGGTGGGACCCCACAACCAAAGGGATATTTCCGTCCCCACCCCTATCTGCCTTTCGTAGGGACTGCTCTCTCCGTGGTTCCGTCATCCGCTCCACACTCCCCACTAACCCCAAGATCTATCCATCTTGTATGATGGAGGGAAATTGATATAAATTTGTTGTTCCTTGTACTTGTGAAAATACAGTAAAATGTATGTAAGTCACCACAAAAATGGCACCATTTAATACATAAATTATGTATTTTTGAAAAATTAGTCAAAGTTAAGACAAATATCATTTTCTGTTCATTCCACGGTCCCTTGGTTTCACAAACCAGCCAGGGCTGAGGACCAAGGCCTTCTCTGAGGATTGGAGGCCTGTCCAATTGCTGAGGACTGGGGGCCTCTCAAAACCGCAAAGAACTGGGGCCTATTGAAAGTATTGAGGACTGTGGGTCTGTCAAAACCACTGACGACCGGGGACCATCTAAACTGCCGAGGATTGCAGGCTGTTGAAACTGCTGAGGATCGGGGTCCTGCCAAAACTGTCGAGAGCTGGGAGTCCATTGAAACTGCCAAAGACCAGGGCCTGTCAAAACTGCTGAAAACCCAGGGCTGTCCAACCAAAACTGCTGCAGCTCAGCTACAGAAAGGAAAAAGGATGAATTTGATACAAAAGGTGAAATTAAGAAATAATGAAAAGAAAGGATGAGGCCGGTCGGCTGAAAGGGAGCGGACAGACCAGGAGCCCGAACACTACCTAAGCGGCTGTCTCCCCCAACTTGTGAATATCTTTCATTAAAGTTGCATTTAAGATATCATCTCGGACTCCAAATACAAACCTGAGGAATGTTGCACGGGAAACATGAGGCTGAGATAATTAGCTTTTGTACTGGATGTGACTCCTGTGCAGAGGTTCATCCTTGATTTTTACGCCTTCTTGATGCCACACTCAGAGAAATGTTGCCTTGATATCAAAGACAATCACTCTCCCCTCACTTCTGGAGTTCAGCACTTTCATCCATGTTTGGCGCAAATCTGTAATGAGGTCAGGGGATGACTAATCCTGGCAGAACTGTGCAAGAGTGAACAGGTTTCTTTTCTAAATGATGCCTAATAGAACTGTTGATTACATCTTCCATTACTTTACACAGACCGATGCATTGGTAATTTGCCAGTTGGATTTATCCTCTTTTTGTGGACAGGACATAACTGGGCAATTTTCCATGTGTCAGGTAGATGCCAATGTCGTGGCTGTGCTGAACCATGGGGCACGGCTAGTTCTGGAGCACAATTTTTTGACATTGCAGCTGGATGCTGTCAGGGAACACATTTATTCCATCTAGTGCCTTCAACCATTCCTTGATAGCGTGTGTGAATTCGCTGAATCTTTGACTCT
Organism: Ginglymostoma cirratum; assembly: GCA_024137785.1. NCBI lineage: Eukaryota > Metazoa > Chordata > Chondrichthyes > Orectolobiformes > Ginglymostomatidae > Ginglymostoma > Ginglymostoma cirratum. Next base: position 22,413,824 of record JAHRHZ010000033.1, on the reverse strand, counting down.
GAGGATCTCAGGAGGAGGCCAAGGTGGATCATCCACTTGGCACATGTGGCTGGAAATGGTTACACATATCACAGCCCCATCTTTAACACTGATATGCTGGCCTTCTCCATCACTGAGGATGGAAATGTTTGTGGGAGATGCCTCTTCCCATTAGTCTGAATGGCAAATGATTCTTAGGCTTTTTCTGAGAAATTGTACTGTACAGTTACTGAGACAAGAGGACAGTCAGATATAGCAACAATGTTTGTAGATTGATTTTCTACTGTGACCTACCAATCATATTTTTGAATTTGACAGCATGATATTTCTTGGTGGTGGGAACACTGTGAAACCTTTGAACTGCCATAGGAGAGTGCCACATTTAGACTGTACTGATCAGAGAAACAATCATAGACTGTTTTGTTCAGAAGGAAGCCATTTGGCCTATTGTCTCCATGCTGGTTCTCTCAGAGCAAATCAGCTTTTCCATTCACCAACCCTTCCGTGGGTCTGAAATCTTTTCACTTCAGGTGCTTATCCAATTCCCTCTTGAAAACCGCAATACTATTTGCCTGCACTGTGCTGTTAGTTGTACATTCCAGATCTCAATCTCTCATTGTGTAGGACGAGCTCTCCCATGTGTAACCGTCACATCATTTGCCAAGCACAGTAAATGCGTCTGCTCTGGTTCTTAACCCTTCTGCCAATGGGAACTGTTTCTTTGCTTATTCACTCATAGGATGTGGTCTTGGCTGGCTGACATTTATTGTTCATTCCTCGTTGGCCTTGAGTTCGCCATATCTACTCTGTCCAGAAACAAAAACAGAAATTGCTGAAAAAGCTCATCAGGTCTGGCAGCATCTGTGGAAAAAAATCAGAATTAATGTTTCGGGTTCAGTGACCTTTCCTCAGAATTGATGGTAGCTAGGAAAGTGTTGTTTTTTTAAGCAGAAGATAGGGTGAGGGGAGAGGTGTAAGGAGTAAATGATTGATGGAGATAGAGCCCAAAGAGAAAGAAGAGCATTTGGCAAAAACAGTGGAAAACAATCAGCATAGGAGATGAATAGCTACTAATGAGGACATTTAGTGGCTAACAATGGATTATGTGTAATAGTAGACCAAGGCCTGGAGTGTGGGGGTTGACATAAGGACTTGGAAGAATGTACCTCAAACACTAAAATTGTTGAACTCAATATTCAGTCCAGAAGGCTGTAGAGTTCCCAAGCAGAAAGTGAGGTGCTGTTCTTCCAGCTTGTACTAAGCTGCATTGGAGCACTGTAGCAAGCCTGAGACAGATGTTGGCCATGGAACATGGTGCTATGTTGAAGTGGCAGGCAACTGGAAGCTCAGGATCTTTTTTGTAGACAGAATGTAGGTGTTTTCCAGCACGCACAGCTTTTTTTGGGTTTTATTTAGTATCTACTCCTCCCAGATTGCTCTCAATTTTGAATACCTCCATCAATTCACCTCTCAACCTTGTCTGGAATAAGGAGGACAACCCCAGCATTCCAACTAACTCTGAGACGTGAAATGCCTCATCGCTAGAACTATTGTCATACTTTTATTTCCACCCTCTCTACAGCCTTTAGCTGGTTCCTAAAGTAAGGGGACCAGAATTCAACATAATACATTGGTTAAGACCTTATCATGGTCTAATTGGCAGAGCAAATACACCACATTTGCATTCATGTCATTTCTGAAGATGGAAAAATGTCTGAAGAAGCCTCCCTGAAATTTGAACACTTGGGCAAGGCAAGAATTTTTTTCCCTTTATTATCGCATTGGATGTGTGTGTCACTGGCAAGGTCAATATTTGTTGCCCATCCCTCATTACCCTTCAACTGAGTGCAGAGGGCAGCTAAGAGTCAGCTGCATTACTGTGGGTCTGGAGTCACATGTACATAAAGACAGCAGATTTGCTTCTCTAAAGGGCATAAGTGAACCAGATAGGTTTTTGCAGCAATTGATGGTGGAGTCACAGTTTCCATTATTATTAACTAGCTTTGAATTCCAGATTTATTCCAGCTGCCATAGTCGAATTTGAACCTGTGTATGCTAGTATATTAGCCTGGGTTCTGGATTACTAATCCAATAAAAGTAGCACTCCATCATCATCTCCCCTTGTAGATTCTGAGAAGTGAAAAACGAATTGATTTAAGCAATGGATTTTCACAAGACTCTTAGAGAAGGAGCAGGGGACAGTTTATGCAAAAGAAATAGGCTGGTCATGGTTAATTAAGAAATTCCCTACACTTTGGAAAATATATCCTTTCCTGATTGGGGCATCTTGAAGTTACAAAATGCACTATATCAATGTAAATTATTTACTTTGCATTCCTCATATTGGTATATATATGAAAACCACAGATACTAGGGAATCTTCAATATTTGTACCCTACACTGCTGTCCCTTATTTTAGTGGAGACATAGTGGAGATGGGTTCATGTCTACATTGAAACAGTGAATAGTGGAATGTCATATGAAGTACAATATCAATTCAAGCATTGTGCTAATTATAGATTAGTGACATTGGGATGCTCTTTATTTCAGTCAGTGATGGTTTACCTGTACAGACTGCAAGTTTCATAGATATGACATTTTGTGTTGTAGAGGAATTTTTATTTTCCAATTTACATATGTTAATAGAAGCAATTTGCATAATTAATTTAGATATTGTACTAATTGCACAACAATGATATATCAGTTTCATAAAGGTAGGAAATATGGTCCTTGAATTAATGAGGCAACCCATTTTTCTAATTAACCAGATTTTTTAAATTTGCTTATTTAAATTGAGGCAATTAATGTAATGTGTTAATATATTGTGCTTAATACACTGGTAGTTGTACTTGCCAAGTTTCACTGAGATAGAGGTTATAGGTTCTCAGTTGTTAGTGAAGTGCCCTTCCTAACTGAGGATGTGCAATATTGTCATAAATTGTGAAATTCCTGCTGTTTTAACTTCGGTAAGGTAGTGGAGTATAAAGTATAAGGTATAAAAATCACCAGCGCTTAATTTTTTAACCCTTTCATGTAAGGATCTCTGGCCTGACCAGCATTTATAGGCTATCCTTAATTGCCCTTTCTGAATATAATACTGTCATTTCAGAAGGCAATTAATCAATGACATTGCTCAGGCCAGACTGGAGAAAGATGGCAGATTTCCTTTCCTAATGGTCATTAGTGAACAAATTAGTCTTTCACAGCAGTCTGTTATTGTTATAATCACTCATAGAGATGCTTGTACTTAATCCAAATTTAAATAATTAATAGAATTTAAATTCCCCAGCTGCTTTAATGCAGTCTGCACTTTTGCTTCTGAACCATGAGTGCAGGCCCCTAGATTGTAGCCCAGGAACATAACCACTATAAAACCTACACTGCTAAGATGTTGTCATTATCTGCTTTCAGTTTTGCAGTGGTTCATACATTCTCTCTATAGGCAGCAGAGCACAATCGAGGAACTGAAACTTGAGCAGTGATGCAAAATGCGTGATGGCAAATTGGCAACTCATTTACAACCTGCGCAACTTCTGTTTTCCATTGAAGTTGAAAATTTAATGGTTTCATTGTTGTGTTTTTGACTTTGTAAACATAAAGAAAGAAGCTGTCAGCACTGGGATTATGAGATAACAAGGTGTAGAGCTGGATGAACACAGCAGGCCAAGCAGCATCAGAGGAGCAGGAAGGCTGACGTTTCGGGCCTAGACCTTTCTTCAGAAAAATTTTTCTGAAGAAGGGTTTAGGCCCAAAACGTCAGCCTTCCTGCTCCTCTGATGCTGCTTGGCCTGCTGTGTTCATCCAGCTCTACACCTTGTTATGTCAGATTCTCCAGCATCTACAGTTCCTACTATCTCTGAAGCACTGGGATTATCGTGGATTTGAGGTTATCAGCCATGAGCCATGTGCCCAAAGGATCAGTCCATGCCAGAAATATCTGAGCAGGCCAAGTACAGCCCACAGGTCACAATAAGGCACAGGAAAGGTAGTTGTTATATATTGCTCTATTTATTCTTCCCTCTTTGCCTATGCACGTTTAGTTAATATTTCTCAATCTCATTTTAGAGCCGAGGAGTTTTCATGATTTGCAAATTTTGCCTTTGCTTTCTCTCCTATTATAAGGGTTGACTTTATAATGCACACACCTTTAAGAATCTGGCCAGTGGGGTTATTGGGTGGGAATGTTTTTAATTCTCTGAACCCTTGCCAGCCAGGAGATAACATCCTACCAAACAAGAAAGAAGAAAGGAACACATACATTTACATAACACTTTTCAAGACCACTCAAATATATTTTACAGCTAAATGCGTGCTTTTTGAAGTGTAGTCTCCGTTGTAATAAAGGAAACATAGCAGCTGATTTGCGCACAGCAAGCACTCAAAAATAGCAAGATGAGAATGGCCAGATAATCTGTTTTTGGAATATTTATCAAGGGATATAAAACATGGTTGGTAAATTTGCAGATTACACCAAAATTGGTGGTTTTGTGGACAGTGAAGAAGGTTATCTAAGATTACAAAAAGATCTTGATCAATTGGGCCAATGGGCTGAGGAGCGGCAGATGGATTTTAATTTGAATAAATGTGAGGTATTGCATTTTGGTAAAATAAACAAGGGCAGGACTCATTTATTAATGGTAGGGCCCTGGGTAGTGCTGTAGAACAGAGAGACCTAGGGGTTCAGGTATATAATTCTTTGAAGTCTGCATCATATGTACACAGGGTGGTTAAGAAGGCATTTAGCATGTTTGCCTTCATTGCTCAGACCTTTGAGTATTGGATTTGGGACGTCATGTTGACCTGTACAGGATGCTGGTGAGGCCTGAAAAATCCCTGCCCTCACAATGCAGAAGATGCTGGAATTACTCTGTAGATCCAACCTTAACTGGGGAGAATAAAGCAGAGATAGTAGGAACTGCTGATGCTGGAGAATCTGAGACAACAAGGCATAGAGCTGGATGAACACAGCAGGCCAAGCAGCATC